>LPNX010797707.1:11240-25555 GCA_001517045.1 Pseudotsuga menziesii
ATTGTGGAATAAATATCGAATCACACCATAAAGTTTAAACTTTAAACACAGTAAGATAACTCCATACATTAACTCAAGTCTCAAACACAGTAAGCTAAAGTAGTTTGTTTGGAAACTAAGTGCTTGGAGTAATAACTAAGTTTGTTCTATGTTGGCTCAGAGACTGTTAACTACTAGTAATGCTGATTGTTTTAAACTGGAATTTTGATACTGCTGTTTACCTTTTGATAATCGGCTGTTGGTGTAACTTAGTGACCATAATTATTTCTTGTGGAAATGGCTGCTTACAGCCTTACATCATTTGATTTATGCTCATGCTGTTAAACCTTAAGGCTTAAAGTGCCGGTTATGTCACTGTCCAATGCAAGCCTGAATGTTGTGATATAGTGCAAAGTTCAAACTAGAAGACTGTGGTAATGGCAAATGCTTTATTGCTTGAAGGGGGGACTGTTATGTTGATAATATTAAATAATTGGAGGTTAGTTGCTATTGGCTGCCATTGATCTAATATCTAGGTCCTAAGTTTGTAAAACATAAAATAATAAAAACCATGTAATACTAAATAGTAGACTGTAATACTCACTTGTTAGTGCTAGACTATAGTGCTGGAAGTTGGAACTCCACAGGTGACAGTCCACGACTCCACAGTGCACACCTCGACCGGTAGTCAAACCCCGTCCAGACTCCAACTCCTTGCTCCACGGTTTAAGACTTTCAAGTTTCAACTTTAAAACAAGACAAAGGTAATGATATCGACCGATAGTCTTATTTTGTAGTTGTGTTGGGTAGTTAGGTTAGGGAATAGGATGGGTTAGGACTTAGGGTAGGGAATAGGTTAGTTAAATTTTTAAAATTTAAAAAATAAAATAAACAAAGTTAAAAATGAAAAAAATTGGCATTTTCCAAACCGGACCGGTCAGGCTCGAAACTGGCCGGTTGGACCGGTTAGTTACCGAACCGGACTGGTTTGGTACGGGTTAGGACTTAGGGTAGGGAATAGGTTAGTTAAATTTTTAAAATTTAAAAAATAAAATAAACAAAGTTAAAAATGAAAAAAAATTGGCATTTTCCAAACCGAACCGGTCAGGCTCGAAACTGGCCGGTTGGACCGGTTAGTTATCGAACTGGACCGGTTTGGTACCAAACTGGCTGGTTCGGTAACTAACCGGTCCTCGATTCGGTTAACCAACCGGTTTGACCCGGTTTGGTTCCGAACCGGTGAACCGGCCGGTTCCGATTTCGGTTTGGACGATTTTTAAAACTATGATTCTCCCTAAGGAGGGTAAAAAACCAATGAGTATAGATCAAGCCTGCCTCAAACCCTCCCTTGGAATCATGGATTATAATCTTGAAAATGTTGTTTTCCTTTAAAATTTAAGTATTTGATGTATTTTTTAGCAAACCAATTCATTAAATTCAAATCGGTCGATTTATGACCGATTCATTACCGATTCCGATTCCGATTCCGAGTTGACCCTCGACCGATTCCGAGTCCGATTCCGATTTTTAAAACTATGGGGAGAATAGAGGTAGTCATTCCCACCATACTTTGGCTTGCTAGTGTTGGTTTCATCATTCATTGTCTCCACCCATCCATTACCTTCCAGTTATGTTTTAACCCGACTTACTACTTGACTTGTGGCATGGAGGACCTTTCCTTGCTAGAGCCTTTGTTGGACAAGATTCCCTATTTATTTGTGTCTCGGCTCTGAGTTTCCTAAGATGTGTTTGATTGCCTGAAACAAGTAGCGATGCCATCAATACAATGTATTTGAAATGAATATCTTATGAAAAAGCCCATTCATGAAAAGTAGTGTTTTTAAACATACGTGAATGCAAGGCTAAGCCTAATGAAATTGGCTTTGAAAAATATTGCAATGAAATATCTTAAAACATTCATGAAAAGTAGTGTTTTTCAACATACATGAATGCATAAAGCCTAAATCATAAAAGTCCGTATAAAAAATACGTGGACCAAGGCTATGGAAAATCAAAGGCCCAAAAAAGCAATGGTTCCTAAAAGTTATATCTAAGGATTGCTGGACTTATTTGTATTGAGTTGGATTGTGAGCATTTGTCAAGGTGAGTAAGCACCTCCGAAGTAACTAACCCATTTGTGAGGCACTGCCATCCCCTTTGTTGTTGTTTGTCTAGCATATGGCTATAGTGAGTAACCCCTTTCCATATCCAAAGTGTCACAGTGTTGAGTTGGCAGTCATCCTTTGTCCTAGCCTTGTGAATTTTAGCCTTCACCCTTCACTAGCAAATTGATTACAACTATGAAGTGAGTATAGTCTTGAAGGTCCAGTCTGAGTTATAATTAATAAATGGAACCCTATATATGTATTTGGTTGATGTACCTCCAGTGACATGATTGCTATTTTTTATGATTGTTACTTAAATGATTTGTAGAGTGTGTCTTAACTTTGTAACACTTGCAACATATGGATGCCAGGCTGAGTTATATTATTGGGTATCTAGTCATTTACAGGTTATTATTTTGTCTATTGTATAGTGTAGATGATCAGGGAGAGACTTGTAGAGGGTTTGAGTATATACCTTAGATGGATTTGGACTCTCTGAGTTCAGTGAGACTACTTGTTTTCAGTTCCGGGCACTTATAGAGATGATCAGGCTCATTTTACCCTTCTGGTGCAGTTTTGCTTCATTGGATGACATGTTTGAGTAGGGAGATGCTCTTGTTGGTTCTCCTAGGGTGTTGTATGAGGCATAGGGGGTTTGACCACTTGATTGCACCATAGTACCCCCTTCCTAGAGAGCCTGGTGGGCTCAGTTGGATAACGAAGGCACCCTAGGAGGCTGTTTTTGGCATATCACGTTCACGTTAAATGGCTACTGAAGAATTCGATTTGGGCTACTGAGGCTAGGAAATGGCATGGGATGAGTTCTGATGATGAGAGTGATGCCTTTCACCCCTTCTCCAGCAGTAGTTGCAGCACCTGGATGGGCCCACATCTATGTTTCAGGCATTTTATATTATTTTCTAGAGCTTTTGGAGGCTCACAATTTCCTCAAGGAGGCACAATTTCACAGTTTTAAAATTATATTATTTTTATTGTGCCATGGGGACACCCAAAGAGAGTTAGTTAACACTCCCTGGACCCACCATGTGCTTCATTTATTTCTTGTTGAGTGGGATCCCATCTCCTTGGGTGATTTGGTTCACTTTTATATTATTTTTATGTATTGATCCATGTACTCTATGTTGAGCTCATCTCAACCATTTATTAGAAATTTGTATCTTTTAATCTTAGCCACTCATTTGAAAAGTGGTTATGATTTTGGTTCTCTCTCTTCCTATTTAAAGAAAGCTTCTAATTTGTAAGTGGTCTTTGACTCTTGGATTTGGATAATAAAAAAACTTTTCTTGTGGAAATTCTTGGATCTCCTTTGCATCTGGTATTCTTAGATGGTGATTGGAAAGTCTTTTGCTTCCTAGCATTCGGGAAATTTTTGTGAGATCTATATATTTATCGGGAATCATTGTCTTGTCTACAGGAGGGCGACTTCAACTTGGGCGTTTTTGCAGGGGCTCATCAACTCGCTTGTATTAGGGGGTTTTCATTAGCACCATTGTGATTTATGATTGCATCTTGTTATTTTTCTTTAGCATTTGCTTTTTTTCTCATGATGCAGAAAATCTGATATGATTGACGTTTGTTGTCCAGGAGAGATGGCGCATTGGTTTCTTGGAGAAAAACATTGGACATAGAACTCATTCAAGTCTTCTCAAATTGATCGGGATAGTAGGGATCATCATCATCAAGGAATCTGCAAGGTTTTCCAGGTAAGATATATAGGTTAGTGATTTTCTTCTAGATCTCAATCCATTGGCATCTGTGTTTCCATTTTTACTTAAAAAAACCAAAAATATGACGGATCAAACCACTTGATCTCGGGCCAAACCGCTTCCGGGTTTTGTAGAACGGGTCATCCCCTCACAAAATCTCCATCAACGCTGAGCTAGAAGTGACCTTTTTGCCCTAGATCTGAAAAACTGGCTTCCAAACCCTAGCGCTATCCTCCATGCTGCCATTTCTTCCGATGATTTGATTTTTCCGGAAAAACACCTTCTTGGGTTTGTAGATCGGGATAATTCCTAGGTGGGTCTCCTCTAACGCTGGACAGAAAGTGACTCCATTGCCCTAGATCTGAAAGGCACTGATCTCCAACCCTAGCACTACCCCCTCTTTTGCCTCTTTTTCCTGTGTTGTGACCTTCTCTTGGTGACTCGAGTGCTTTGACATTGTCATATCTTCTTTCGAGTCTATCCATCGGTACTAGATAGCCCCAATCCTATTCTCACCTCTGCTGCATTGGTCACGTTTCCCAAGGCAGTGGATATCTTCACCTATTGCTAGTACCTTAACGCCAGATCTAGTATTTACCTCATAGGTCACCTGTGTCCCAACTTGGATCAAACCTCATACTTCCTAAGCCCTAATCCAAAGCCTTGGTTCACCTAGTGACATCATCCATAGATCTATGGTTTCCATCACCTTACACCTTACGTACCTCAAGTCCATTTGATCTGATCTGGTGTCTAGGTTTGATCTCTCCTGTCAGGAGCAGATCTGGGTCTCCCCCATTGTTGTCGTGGGCTAGGATAACATAAAGTGAAGACTGCCTCGATTGACGTGACAACCATCTATTTGGGAGTCGAGGCAATCTTGGTTCAACCTCCTTAGTTGCTTGTCCCTCTACCGTCCATTCTAGATCCGTCTCACATAGGCAACTACAAGGTTGGTGATAACAAGGCCTTAGGAGGTTATTAAAGTTCATGTGTCGATGTATATAAGCGTTTTAGGCATGGTTTTGAGTCATTATGAACGCGTTCTAGGTCCCCCTAAGTTTTTTTTTAATTTATGAAAAAATAAAAATTTCCGCATTTAGGCCATTTTTTAATGGTTTAAATGGAAAATTTCAAAATGTAAAAAATATGTGATGGATGGGCTCGTTTTCAAGCTCAAAGCACCTCCTCTACCCTGCGTCCCACTTTTCCCATGCTTCGGTTGACAATTTTGTCCCGTATGGCATTATTTCTCTATCGGTGTGATGAAGTGGCAAAAAAATGCTAAATTTCGACAAATTGTACTAAAGTCAAAATAAATAAATAAAGTCAAATATATAACTTGGAAGGGGTGGCAAAATTTTTATTAAGGAGGGGAGTTTCATACAGGTGGGTTAAAACTTAATACATTGGTATTTTATAAAGCTAGCAAATACACTTAAGCTTTGAATGTGCCCCCTCTTCATAATTTGCAAGTGATCAAATATGGGCCCTCACAAAATAGTGATGTGGTGTTCTTCTCACATGCATGGAGTGATGAGGAAGGGGAGCAATATCTCCTCCTAAATCAAAGGTGCCATTTCCTTAGTCTAAAGCATGGGTGTGTTGTATCTCACGTTGGGAGGTTATGCTTGAGCTCACGTGTGGATTCGTAGGGGGAGTTTGGTGAGGGCGCATTTCCTTATGGAGATGTGGCGCCTCCTAACTCCAATCAATCTAACAGATCTCCCTCAACACTCCACTTCATCTCAAGTTAACTCATGTCTACTCTAGTTGTTTGGTGCACCCTCCAGGGGTTTATAAACTCTATAAAAGCGAGGCCTTCTTTCTCATTCTGGACGGGAAGGAAGGAACCTCTGCTCCTGACATGTACTCTTGTTGTTTTATTGAATAAAAGTGAGGCTTTGGAGGTACAAAACTGTGCAAGAAATTTTCATGGATGTGATGTTGTGCATGTAAATTGAGGTGATATTTAGCTGGTTGCAATTTTTTTTTCTTCAAAGTTGTAGACCTATTCTAACATAAGAAGGCTATTTCTAGTCCATTGGGAAAACATTTAAAGACCCAAGTTTCTTGTTTATGTTGTGTTATTTGAGATCGGGAATAGTAGACTGTAGTTGTAAATACTTATACTCTTCTTATTTCTCCTAACATAATATACTAGATTAATATCTTTTGTTGAGGGTGATTGTAGCTTGACAAGTCATCTAGGTTGAAGGAGATCCTGAGCTTGGTTGAATCTTGCTCTCCTTCAATACATTTTTGTGGATCTAACTAATCTTGCAATTGTAGGCACTCTTTTTTTCTCAAAACAAAAAGATTCAGCAGTTGGGGTTGATTACTTCCACCTCATTAAAAAACTACTATTTTTTTCGTTTACCTTTATTTTGAAAAGTTGCAAGCATAGATCTAACCCCCAAATTTAAATATTTTTATTTGTAAAAGGCTTGTGCATGACATAGATCTAAAAGTCACTTATTTAGCATAAAAAGGCTTAGATCTAATATCATTTTCTTAGTATTTGAAATACCAAAATTTTCCAAATTTTTGCAAGTACCAAGTAGTGTAAATTTTTAGTATATTTTTGCATCTAACCCACTAATTTGGCATCTTAAGCTTGCTGGTTTATAGTAGGTCTATGGAAAAAGAGAGAGAAATGCTACAAAAGTTTTGAATATTAAGCCATCCCGAGCACCCATACTCAATCCTATCTTCCCCCTATTCATTCCTCTTCTTCCAACAATAGATTTAAGCCCTTTTGACCCATTTTCAAGGGTCAAAAAGTGCCTTACTTTTCAAGAAGTTTGATTGTAACAAATAATAAAAGAGCAAGTGGGATAATGGCTCCCACACCCCTCTTCTCCCATTTGGGGGAAGTCTGTATCGTCCTTTGATGTGATTGGCTTTTTCTTTCCTTCTTTTAGTTAAAAGTTTAGATTAGTTTTTCCTTTGTTATCTAGCTAGAATTTATTTCAAAGGTTACTTTAAAATATTTAGCTTTTATATTTGTAGATCTAACCTAGTCTTGACTTCCCGAGTAAGGATTTGTCTTGAAAGAGATCCCTGACTGTAGTTTCCTTATATGCAAAACTGATATACCGTTTAGAATAAATCACAAGCACACAATCCCTAGCTGTATAGATTAGTTTCATTTTTCTTGTTTTACATAAAATCAGAATAAACATTTGCCTCATCCGTGTATTCTCAACCCCTCGCAGGCTTGTTTGAGCTTGGGGATATCAAAAGTGGAAGAGTGCACTTGCTAATTGCGCATATTTAAATTAAACAACTTACCTAAATAAAACTAAATTTTCCCTAAATAACTCAACGAAAATTCGGCGTTGACAAACTCAACAAAAGTGGGAAAATTTCATAAAGGAAGCGGGAACCATAGGAAAGTGACTGTGGGGTCTCGTCAGGCTACATCCTTGTTGGTGTACTGTTGGACATCCCCCCATGGCTCCATCCATCCGACACGTCCTTGTGTGAAGCCACTTAGTGTGATATACAAACATATTCCTAGGTACCTCTCGGTATATTGGGAATCCCCTCCCCTAAATTTACTCATAGCTTAAAATATAAAATTAACCAAGATACACTGCATAACATTATTTCCTTTTGCAGCAGCATTACTTTGGAGTCTGGACTCCATTTTTGGCATTGGTTATATTATCATTGTTTATCATTTGCTTCAAGTCATTATTGTTGTGAATGCTATTATCATGCTGGTGATTATATGTTTTAATATTGCTATACTTGGTGATTTTATCAAAACTCCTAACAAACACTCTGATCATTCAATCATTAACAAACAAGAGCCTTAACAACTCTTTCTTAGGGACTACCCCCCTTGGCTCCGATAGGAGTGGCCTAAATGGAGGAGTCAGGTGACAGTACCTGGATCGAGACTTGCCCCCAAGGACACACCAAGCAGCTTGAAGATTTCTATTGCCTTCCCCCATAGGTGTGTGTAAGGCGGAAACACGATCTACATTCAAATTGTTTCTCTTCACATTTGGATGAAGTTGTAGGTGCTCAAACACCTCTTTGTAGAAGTGTTAACAACCTATGAAAGCAATCTCACTGCCAATTTATGCCGATATGTGGTAGAGGAGCAATAAATGTTCCACAATTTCGATAGGAATCAACATATCTCCATTTTTGGTTGCATGTAGGTTACCAAAGACTCCATGTTCATCGATGTATTTTCACAATTCACTTAGTACTTGAGCACACTCCTCTGCTTGATCTACATTCAAAGGGTTTCACTTCACATTGTGGATGAAGTTGTAGGTTCTCTAACACCTCTCTACACAAGAAATGTTAACAACCTATGAAAGCAACCTCACCACCAATTTATGCAGATATGCTGTAGAGGAGCAATACACGTTTCACCATTCGATAGGACTCAACCCATATAGATCTTTGGCTGTATGCAAGTTACCAAAGACTCCATGTTCACTGATGTATTTGCTCAAAAATTCACTTCGTACTTGAGCAGACTCCTATCAGGGACCAACTTGTCTAATGCAAGCATATACCCATTCTGCACCTCTAGATCTATGTGTAGTTTTCTTCTAACTCCAACCCCGGGTGCTAGTTGGTCCAACCAATATGGAGAATAATATTTTGGTGCAAGGAGTAATGACATATGCTAAGGCATGGAGTGGAACATTTAGGTAGAAAACCTTCCAATGCTTAATAAGTGATTTTTCTTGATTGAAGGGTAAATTTTTATCAAGGGGAGTTCAATCACTACAACAATTAAGCATCAACACCACCAACATCAAGGTACATAGAGAGGTTGATGCGCTTGATTCAATTCCAATCCCTTACCCTCATACATAATAGAATCTAGTGGAAATGTTGCAAACTTGAAATCCTGAAAACTATTAAGTCTACTAAATTTTGAACGGGATCTAAAATTCTACTTTTTGCATGTGAAGTCCGATGAGGTTGGAACCACTCTAAAACATCCTGAAACAATCAATGGTAATGTTTAAAATATAAGTAAAATGATAGAAAATGAAAGATAAGGAAAATACCACTTTTACTTTTAAGAATTTAACATTACCATATAATACATCTCCTAAATGAACCCTAACCGTGCCCAAAAATCCAAGTGAAACGATGTCTTGGTTACAAGAACCAAAAAATGAAAAAAAATCGCCTCAGCCCTTGGGAGTGCTGAGGGAGTGATTAGGGAGTATTTTCTTTGCTCCTGGACGCGCTTAGGGAGTGATGGGGAAGTGCTTCGGGAGAGAAGCTTCCTCATTGCTCCTCGAAAAAACAAGGAGTTTTTTTTGTAAGGGAAGCGTGCTTCCAAAAAATGATCCCTAGAGGAAGTGATCAGGAATCGTGCTTCCGGGACCGAATCCTTATCGTTTCCTATGGGAGCACAAATTGGGAGTGAAGCGGAGGGGGGGGCGCTTTCTTGCAGCGTAGGTCTTAGGTCTCTAGTTGATCACCCCCTCCTAGAGGTTGATCATTTTCCACAGGATCATTACGGAGCTATTGCTCCAAGATGCATATTAGAGGAAATTTGGGGTCTAAAATGGGCCTCCTAAGGAAAAAAAATAGTTTAAATAATAAAATAATATTTATGAATTTTGGAAGAAGAGAGAATAAAACTACTTTTTTTCTCTGTATTTTCAACATATCTTCGTGTGACTTTACTCAAATTTGGAGCGAGAGCACTCATTCTATGCACAATTCAACTCCACATCCAACGAGTATCCACGCATACATTTGATGGACCCCACCCCACGAAAAATGAGAAGTACATTAAAAATGTGTTACTTCCCCCCTACTTCTCAAAGTAACACATTTTTTTAATGTACTTCTCGTTTTTCGTGCGGTGGGGTCCATCAAAAGTATGCAGTGTGGGTATTCGTTGGATGCGGAATTGAATTGCGCATTCAAGTGTGGGTATTTGTTGGATGCAGAATTGAATTGCTCATCGAACAAGTGCTTCTGCTCAAAATTTGGGTAAATCCACACAGAGATATGTTGAAAATATGAAGAAAAAAAATAGTTTTTTATGACAAATATGCCATGTCAACCATTCATTTTCTCTTGAAATTCTATTGGTTGGCTCTTTTTTTTAATGAGGCCCATTTTGGTTGGCCCTTTTTCTTATGAGGACCATTTTAGACCCCAAATTTCCTCTAATGTGTCATTGCACACTACCAGATTAGCAAATAATTATGTAGACAACTCAATTCCAGATGGGCTAGAGACAAGGTGTCCTTAGCTAGATGTCCCTCCAGGATATCTTCTCCACAACCTTGGATGATAGTAGAGTAAGGTCCCCTCAATCTTTTTCTTCTCCTAGGATCATATAGTCATGCCCTCTTAGCCTTGGACTCATCTTAGTGATCATCATCCACTGATGCATCGATTGATGCATCAGAATTGGTGATTGATGACTCTAGGGGTGAGACTAGGTCTCTACTCTTGTCCTCAAAGGTCAAACCCAACACTTCATGGCATCATCTCATCTCTATCAATACCACTTTCAAAATTGAGGACTGAACTATAAGTGCACTTTTCTTTCAGCACTCTAGCTTTCTTACATCCTTTTGTACATCTATACTCTATCTCTTATGCTTCTACACTTTTCTTATTAGCTTTATTGGATTGATTAGATAGATGTTTGGTTGATAATCATGAACTTAGATTTTATGATTTTAGCATCTTTTTTGGAGTTGCTTTCGCACTCCCACATCATATCATAAGCCAGTTTTGGAATGCCTACCCTTATAGGGCCCATTGTGCTAGTATTCCTTTCTTGGATATGCATATAAATTTATAATCATCTTCTGACTTACACAAAGCTTCGCTTATTGTTTCTAAGGTGTCATTTATCCTAGCATTCTCAATAACCACCTCAGTTAGCCATCTTCTAATATCTCAACGGTTGACCTTAGACTTTGTCTCTAATTCTTTATTAAAGCCTTTCTTGGCATTAACCCCATCTAAGTCACCCAATCATTCAAATATTTAAGGTAGAACCTTGACTACACTAGTCTGTCCTAGTTATCTTGGAGTTCTTTCAACCATTTTACCCTATATTCCCAAGTTCCTTGCACCTTACACATTAGGCCTTATATCCTCCCTTGCTTTAGGAATAGTTCATGTAATTTCTAGTCCCATTAACTATTTTTGGTTTCTATTTTTAATACATTTCTTTCATTCTTGTTAACATATTTTATATATTCATGCCTGTTTATTGTTTTTCCAAAAATTTACTAGGAGGGTCAACTAGCTCATTTACAAGCGAATGATATTAAGGCTCAATTGTTGGAAATGGGGTATTCTGAAAGTGAAGTTGCTTCAGCTGTTGACATAAATGGTAAGTGTATTTCCACTGAATGATGAAAAATTTAATGCTACAAATGAATTTTAAGTTGAATTTTGTACACGGGCAATATCACTTTTTCTTGACCTTAGCCTAAAAGACAAATAGATAGGTAGATGGATTGACTTTGTTAACGTCTGTTATTGGCCACATTGCCTTCTAAACCTGCACTTCATCAAATTTCCCAGGTTCAAGTATCAAAATGCAAATATAGCACAAACTAGGGACGTCACCCAGTGTTACCAGTGAAAGTCCCTCTCTCTTTAGGCTGATGCTTTTTCAGCCAAGGGGGTGATTCCTAATAGGATCACCAATCAGTCATTACAATGCCATTGCAAAAATTAGATTGGTGAAACAAGATGTTTTTGTGTTTTTTGAAGATAAAATTATGGATCCCGGAAATACTAGTACCTTGTCCTAGGGTTGTGGATTCTAGGCAACCAGTGGAGCTCTAAAACATGTGAAGAAGGGCGCAATAAACCCCCTAAAAGCTGATATCTTCAGTCATAACAGATCTGATATATTAATAACATCCAAGTGAATTATACATAAGTGGTACAATGACATATCATATGAAACGTGTGTAAAGAAACAGCCATATTTTTTTTTATGAACAACTCAGTACATCATAAGACAGATTTGAAAAGAAAGAGTGAAAGAGGGCTGCTAAACCCACCCTTCAAAGCCTCTTTTAGACAGTGAACAGCTAACTGATAAAAAATAGAACAATCCTCTTACAAAATATATGACAGCAATGAAATCCAATGATGACCTTACAAATATACCAGCTCCATGAGAGTAGATGAAGAAGATGGCAGCCCCAAAAGGTTTAACCTTCCAAAAGCAAAATCCAACTATATCTGGTCCTCCAAGAATCACCCTTTGCAAATGAAATGAGCTCTCTATTTATATTTTTCTCTTCAAACCCTAGAGTGATTAGGTTAAGGTATATGAAATAATAAAATAATACTTCTTCCTGTCCTCCAACCTTTTCATTAAAATATTATTTAAGCAAGGAGTAGAAGATTCTTCTTCACCTATTCCTCCAGAAGAAAAGCTTGTAC
Source organism: Pseudotsuga menziesii (assembly GCA_001517045.1). Classification (NCBI taxonomy): domain Eukaryota; kingdom Viridiplantae; phylum Streptophyta; class Pinopsida; order Pinales; family Pinaceae; genus Pseudotsuga; species Pseudotsuga menziesii. The sequence goes on from LPNX010797707.1 coordinate 23,476, forward strand.
TCTCCACAAAATATAATACAAGAATGGCCTACAGGTCCTCTATGTGACCTCCCAAACCCTCACTTTAAGTGACAAAAATCTAAACACAAATCAGACCCTGGGGGTAATGAAAGGGCTACCCACTATCACCACGATAACTTCTTCGCTCTCTTTAAGCCGGCTCTCTTCTGGCAGAAAGGGGAATCCCTAGAAACAATTAAATCCAATTTATGATGGTAGTTTGAAATTATTTTAGACTTGGCACAAATCTGATTTATGATATTTTATGAAGTCTATTTCATATTGAGGAAAAAAAAAAATTATTATTTTTGTATTTTATGGGGTGGTTGAGAGAGACTAGTGCCTAAACCAATCTAGGGCATATGGAGTCAAGAGATCAAACTTACAAGACTGTTTTTCATTAGTGATTAGAGCAAAACAGAACTGGAATAGCATGCTACAGCCAGCCCTAATTTTCTGTTAACTATTGCAGGAATTTCCTTGAAGGGCCTTTCCAAATGTGCACCTCGTAAACTTTTCTATGAGGGTGTTTCTTACAATGAAGTATAAATTCTGCAACAACTTTAAAGATAATAGATGGAAGATTGACACATTCAAAAATAAAACAACGAAGGAAATTAAGAGCAGAAAGCCCACACCTAATTCCTTCTATTGGAAGTGTAACCCTTCACAAATAGCCTTTGAAGTAGATTTTTGTAAGCAATTTTCAGCATCAACTTTCAACAATTGTAGAATAAAACATGAGCCTTGGATTAACAAGAAAGGAGCCCTTGAATTTTCAAGCTTTCAACCAGATCTTTAACAATAGCTCTAGAGTATATTTTGCTCAAACTTTCGACAACCTTTACAATGTGAGGGTGCTTCTGTCATATAAAGTAAGAGCTCAAAAATCTCAAAGATAAAATAATGTTGAAATCTGAACTGAAACTCAGCCAACAACAGATTTCACTAGTCACTTAGCCAAACACACATTTCAGTCTTAGCAGTCACATAATAAATTACATATCTCATGCACTTTTCTCAATGAACAGAAGCTGAAATATTGCGCTAAGAAAACAGTTTGCATCTGAAATAAAATCAAAACAGCAGACTGTAAAAACATTTGACAGTCATTTTGGTCTATCAGACCCTTGAAAAACTCCCTACGATGAAAACCAGTCCAAGAGCTTTCTTTATTGAGTTGAGTAAATATTTTCATAGAGAATATAACTGCAGTAAGTATCAGCATTTAGAGAATATAACTGCAGTAAGTATTGTTAAGATTTGAAGGTTAGTGAAGTTTTAATACACGTAATAAACATAAGTGCATGAACATGTACATTCAGATTCAGAATAGTGCTGTTAATAAAATTTAAACTATAATAAAGCAAGAAAATAATTTTCATCTCTTTCAACTCAACGCTCCGCTGGTCATTGCGTTAATTTTAACGCTCTGCTGGTCACTGCGCTGAAGTTGAGATGTTTCACTTCGAATATCATGTACATAAAATAGATATAGTATTCACAAATCATACCATTGTTGGATCCACTTTATACTCAGATATTTCTGAGTTTGATCTTGTCACCGAAGGGACAAGTCAAACTGGGTAAACCATATACGTACCTTGAGAGAGGGTTAAAGCAAACAGAAACAGACCTCAAACTCTTAGACAACATAGAGAGATGTCAATCAAAAGTACAGGCTAGAGTAATTCAGTCATGCCCAAAACATTCATGCTAAGGACACACAGTCATACTTAGCATAGTCAAAACTCTCTGACAGTCATGATGATAAATACACAGTCCATACTCAGGGAAAGGAATCTAGCACACCAAGGTAAAACCCATAAGAACTCATGCTGAGATAAACCGTAGATACAAATCATGAAGGTAAACCCATAAGCAGTCACACAGAGATAAAACCGTGAGGATAAGCCCGTGAAGATAATGAGCAGAGAACAGAGATCACGATGGAGTGAAATCGCTGAGGATGAACCCATGAATAAATCAGCAGAGGACAGAGATCACGATGGAGTGAAATCGCCGAGGATAAACCCGTGAATAAATCAGCAGAGGACAGAGATCACGATGGAGTGAAATC
>LPNX010797707.1:25672-66713 GCA_001517045.1 Pseudotsuga menziesii
AAATCAACAGAGGACAGAGATCACGATGGAGTGAAATCGCCGAGGATAAACCCGTGAATAAAACAGCAGAGGACAGAGATCACGATGGAGTGAAATCGCCGAGGATAAACCCGTGAATAAAACAGCAGAGGACAGAGATCACGATGGAGTGAAATCGCCGAGTATAAACCCGTGAATAAAACGCAGAGAGCAGAGATCACGGAGTAGTGAAATCGCTGAGGATAAAACAATGAATAAAACCAGCAAAAACTCAGAGATCACGGTGGTGAGAATAAACCCTTGAATACAAGATCGCTGAGACAGTTACCCAAGCAGAGATCACGGTGGTGAAGAGATGCGGACTAAAGGAAGAGCCGCGGACTAGGCGTGCTGAGTTCAAGCAGAGAAAAGACTGCCTATAAAAACCAAAATCACAGAGGTCACTGTGAAGGATTTAGCCGAGGATGCCTGAGAGAATTTTCATTGAGTAGTGACGAAGATCAGGCAGAAAACGCAGAGATAAATCGAGCTGTGAAGAATTCATGTGAGAGTTACATCCCATAAAAAACAAACCTTAGCTAATGTCATTTTATAAGGTTAGGAGAACCAAAATAGTTAGACTTAGGAACGGGTAAGTGGTCCTAAGTAAATAATAAAAATTGGATCAATTAAAAAAAAAGGTAATATCAAAAATGTATTTAAAAAGTAAAAGGGTCTTAAACATGAGATAAGATTAAATGGTCAAAAGTCTTTATTAATAAAATCATAAGGATTTTATTAATAAGACTATAAATTTAAATAAAGTCATAATTTATTAATAAAATCATAAGGATTTTATTAATAAGACTATAAATTTAAATAAAGTCATAAAGTGAAAGTCTATAGGTCTAATATAAAATGAATAGTCCAAAACTATAAGTAAGTCAATGGTCCAAAACCTAAGGTAACCATAACAATATATATGGCTCAATAGTCTTTAACAAACCATTAGGTAAAGACGCTCCATAGAGTAGGAGTCATCATAGTCAAAAGGTGCACATAAGTGAGGGTGCTAGGACCAAGTATAAATAGGACCCATAGTCAACACCCACAAGATCAAGGTGAATCGTAAGGGTGGACAATCATTCAATTAGGACAAACAAGACCAAAGACTTTTCTCTCTCAAGGTACATGGTTTTATATATTCTTTTGTCATCACTGTATAAAGGGGAAGATCCAAATGGATGGTACAGTCATTTTGTCCTTAACACTACTCCTAAGGGTTAGGCACTAGGGACATCGTCAAGGGGTGGTCAGTCCCTTGAGAAGCAACCTAGCAATAACTGATTAGGAGAGGGGACATCATTATCTTCCATTCTTAATGAATGGCTTTCAGCCTTACGCTGAGTTTCAGTGTCACACTGAATCAATTTGATCAATCTCTGGACCCTGACTGGGTCCTCCATTCTCTCGCAAAATGGTTCTCAGTACTAAGCTGAGTTTCAGTCTCACACTGAAAGTTGATCAACTACATGCAGGACTTACTTGGACATCGTGTCCCTAGTTCAAGACCAGAATATATCTCTGCCTCTACCTGCAGGCAATACTTGGACATCGTGTCCCTGGTTCGAAACCAGAATACCCTAGAGGCATATAAGGGCCCTAGCCACATGCTAGGGGCTTTGCCATGGCATCAACCTGCTTGGTCCTAGACCAAGAACCCCAGGAGACTACTGGGGGCCCTAGGGTACCTTCTAGGGTCTTACCTTATCCTAGTCAACTGACTAGGGTACCATCCTCTATGAGAATGGGTCTCGCAGCGGCACAAACTTTAACAAGTATCAGCATTTAATGAATAGTACAGAACCTTGAAATTCGTGCTCTTCTCCACCTTGAAATGCATGCCAAGCAACTACATAAGTTGGCCTCAGTTTTTGTGCACACGCTGCCTCGAAATTCATGCCCTTCTTAGCACAATACGGACTGCTTCACAGTCTGAATACCTCCTCAAATTTTGTGCCCACTTCAATCTTCTACTCGGTTTTGTTATCACGAATCTTATAGATGCCCCGTGAGAAGATCCTATTCAGGACGGCAAAGGAAAGGAAACTAAAGTCGTGACCTATGATATCCAAGACTTCTGAAAGAACTCGGATGTCACACCAGTCGAGGATACTGGAACTTTGGATTTAATGAAACACTAAGCCCAGGGGGCGTCCCTATGACCAAGAAACCCTAAAATTAAGGATACTGAACAGATGGATTGAGAAATGATGAGGAATGTCGATCTCCTGTCAAAATAAACCTCCTCAGTCAAGATCTTGGTGTTACTATGTCTCAGACAGTCAACCTTGGGCCCCCCTTCAACCAACCAGATCAGAGAAGCATCAACTGATCAAACAAATGACTTAGATCTGCAAAATACGGAAAGGAAAAGGGAACAAAAAGTCATACAGACAAAAATACTCCTTGAACCAAACACCCCGGAGCTGAGATGAAGGTGAGTTGCCCCACAAAATCGCCCTTTCTCCTAGAGCGCCTCCTTCTCCTGCAAATGAAATGGGTAAAGGAAAAATGCAAGATCTATCCCAGAGGAAGCTCAGTATAGAAGAAAAGCAATGCCAATCATCAAATCAGAAGAGGACATGTTGGGCATGGAAATACTCTAAGACCAACATCAATACATTGAGGGGGGTTACTTAGGGCCTTAATTCACCCTAGGCCCCTTTACAACTTCAAATCATAAGATATAATCATGAAATACATCAATAGCCAATTAGAGGGGGCGCCCCTTGGGGGGTTTTTCCTCATTGGCTAAGCCATAACTAAATAATATGGACATCTGCTGACTGAAAGCTGCTGAAGGATTTTCCAGGATGCCGAGAAACATCATCTGTCAAAGTTCCAAACCATTTCCTTGACCCAAGAGGCCAAATCGATTTTCTCAGTGAATTTCTAGTTCATTTTTTGTTGGTTCAATCCCTGTAAACTTATAAATTCATCATAACTCACTCCAGGATGAAAACTGGGGAAAACTGACTGCTCTAGATGATCTCGAGACATAGAAGAATGGTATAAGTAACTACTCATACCCCTTGGAACAATGTTCTGCTCTAGGAGAACCAAACATACTGCTATTATTACATATATAGTAGCTGAGCTACCATATTCTATTTTTTAGATACAGTACATTTTTCAGCCAGATCTCTTACATATGAGATGCTGAGATGAGCAGTTTTGACGGATCATTATTTTATTTGTGGACTATTGTACTCTCCCATGTCAGGACCGAGTCTCAGGACACTCAGATTTGAGGACTGATGTAGTCATTTAGTCATTTACAGAGCAATTCTTGATGCCTAGATTTATATTAGTACTTTCTCATTGGACAGATGATGGTTTGTATGGATGATATGCATGATTATGACTCAGCTTTTATTATATTGTGTTATGGTTATCATTGCTCTTATACTCATCTTTGTGACATGTATTAACGTGTAGTGTCATGATCTGGCGGTCATAATTATATGGACTTGGATGTATTTGTATTTATGTATTGATGTCCCTACTCTGACTTTGAAGTTCCTGATCTATACTCATTGGTTTTACCCTCCTTAGGGAGAATAGAGGTAGTCATTCCCACCATTATTTTGGCTTGATAGTGTTGGCTTCATCATTCATTGTCTCCACCCATCCATTACCTTCCAGTTTAGTTTTCAACCCGACTAACTTCTTGACTTATGGCATGGAGGACCTTTTCCCCTACTAGAACCTTTGTTGGACAAGCCTCCCTATTTATATTGTGTCTCAGCTCTGAGTAGGTGACAGAACTTGGCTTTGGTGAGTTGGATTGTATGCCTAAATCATTCTGGTCGGTTGTCCCGATGTTTGGCACTGTGCAAAACTCCTCCTTGGTCACTTGAGATGTTGTTGGCTAAAACTGAAAGCTCATGTTGGAAATGTTATATATGCGCCCATGGAAAATGAAAATGCTAAAACTGTGTTTCTTAACATATGTGAAAAAGGGCAAGAGCAATGAAATGCTAAAATACCCCTTGAAGGGTATAGGAAATGGTCCAAAAGCAATGGTTAAAATATGCTATATCCAAATATTGCTGACCTTATAAATATAAATATGTCCCAGATGAAAGCTGTGATTAGCTGTGCTTTTAAGCATTGGTGAAGTCCCAAAAGGGTCATATAGGCCAAAAAGGCCATGGAAATAAAATTGGTGATCCTAATGAACTTGGATCAAACTTGATGTATTCATGATCCCTAAGTTGAATAAGCACTCTCTAAACAACTCAACCATTTGTGAGGCACTGCCATTCTTTGTGTTGTTGTTTGTCCGACATTGGTTTTAGTGAGTTTTTCCTTTCCATATCCAAAGTGTCATGATGTTAAGTAGGAAGTCATCCTTTGCCCTAGCCTTGTAAATTTCATCCTTCACCCGTCACTAGCAAATTGACTACAACTATGAAGTGAGTATAGTCCTGAAAGTCTAGTCTGAGTAATAATAAATAAAGCCTTATATATGTATTTGGTTGATGTACCGCCAGTGAAATGGTTGCTACTTGTTGTGATTATTGCTTAAATGATTTGTAGAGTATGTCTTAGCCTTGTAGCACTTGCAGCAAATGGATGATAGTCTGAGTTATGTTATTGGTATATGATCATTTATAGATGGTTATATTGTCTATTGGATATGGTTGATGATCAGGTAGAGACCTGAGAGGGGTATGAGTATACACCCTAGATGGATTTCGACTCTCTGAGTCGAATGAGACAGTTTATTTTTAGTTTCGGGCACTTGCAGAAATGATCAGCCTCATTTTACCTTTCTGATGTAGTTTTGCTTCACAGGATGATGTGTCTGAGCAGGGAAAAATGTTTTATTTGGATCTCCTAGGGCATTGTATGGACATAGGGGGTGAAGCCACTTATTTGTACCATAGTACCCCCATCCCAGAGAGCCTAGTGGGCTCAGTTTGACAACGCAGTCACCCTAGGAGGCTGTTTTGGCAGGTTCACGTTTCCCAAGGCAGATTAAAAAATGATTAAATGGCTATTGAAGAAATCGATTTGGGCTACTTAGGTAAGGAAATGACATGGGATGAGTCATGATGATGAGAGTGATGTCCTTCGCACCTTCTCCAGCAGTTGCAGCACCTGATTGGGCCCACACCTATTTTTTGGGCATTTTATATTATTTTCTGGAGCTGTTGGGAGGCTCGCGATTTCCTCAAGGAGGCACAAAGTCAAAGAATTAAAATGTTATATTATTTTATTGTGCCATGGGGCACCCATAGGGAGTTAGTTAACACTCCATGGACCCACCATGTGCTTCATTTATTTCTTGTTGAGTGGGGTACCCTCTTTATGGGTGATTTAGTCCACCTTGATACTTTATGGTTATATTGATCCATGTATTGTATGTTGAGCTCATCTCAACCATTGATTAGAATATTTTATCTTTTAATCCTAGCCACTCGTTTTGAAAGTGGTTAGGATTTGGTTATGGTTGTGGTTCTCTCATTTCTATTTAAAGGAGAGAGCTTCTCATGTAAGGGGTCTTTGGCTCTTGGATCTGAATAATAGAAAGATTTTTCCGTGGATATTTTCTGGATCTGCTTTGCATCTAATGTTCTCAAATGGTGATTGGATAGTCTTCTGCTTCCTAGCATTGTGGAAATTCTTGTGAGATCTATATTTTTCTGCTATCATTGTCTTGTCTACAGGAGGGCGTTTTGGCTGGAGCGTTTTTGTAGGGGGACCTCAACTCATTCGGTTATCTTCGTCTTAGATCAGGGGGTTTTCATTAGTGTCAATGTGATCTATGATTACTTCTTTTTCCTTTCCTATAGCATTTGGTTTCTTTATCTTGTCTTAGCAAATCTGATATTGTTGACGTTTGCTCATGCAGGGTAGGGGGCGCATTGGTGGCTTGGGGCTTACATCCGTCATAGAAATCACGTGGATCTTCCAGAATTGATCAGGATAGCAAGGATCATCAATGTTAAGGCTTCTACAAGCATTTCCAGGTACAATCTAACAGGTAATTCTCTTCTCTTTAGCAGATCTCAATCCATTGTACCTGTTTTCCTTCCATTTTTTTGAAAATCCTTAAAATACTAAAAAACCCTAAAAACTACTAAATCTGGGAACTGTCCGATCTTTGGCCAAACCATTGCTAGGTTTCATAGACCGGGCCTCCCCCTCACTGAATCTACTGTAACGCTGGTCAAATTCCTACTGGTTTGACCTAGATCTGAAATATTATCTAAAAACTGCATAGCGCCCCCACTGAAAATTTGACTTGCTAAGGTTTTGAATTTTTCTGATTTCTGACTTCATAGACTGATAGATCGGGTCTCACACATCCCAAATCACCCCCAACGCTATTCAGATTCATGACAGTGTGACCTAGATCTGAATTTTAGACTAAAACAACCCTAGCGCTATCATTGAAAAACTGAACCTTTCCGGAGTTTACTGTTTTCGAAATATGACAGGCTAGGCTGATAGATCAGGTCCTAAGCCCTCCAGAACACCACTAATGCTGAGCTAGATCCAGCCTGCTTGCCCTAGATCTGAAGAAATCAATTTTTCATCCTCTCAGCCTCATTCATCAACTTTGACTTTTTTAGGATTTGACTTTTCCTAAAATTCTCTGAACTAAGTGTGTAGATAGGCACTCCTAATCCCATTTCCTCTTCAACGCTGAGTTGGTTGTTTGCCGGTGGCCTCAGATCAATGGATCTATCTCATCCAATCCTAATGCTAGCCTGCCTTGAATGAATTCCTGCCTTCACTGAACCATCCGGACCAAAACACTTATCTGGGCCCATAGATCAGGGTCTACCCCAGGTGGGTTCACCTCAACGCTGGGTGTATATTGACTCCATTGCCCAATGCATGAAAGGCACTGATCTCCCATCCTTAGCGCTAGCCCTGAATTGACCTCTTCCCCTTGAAATAATCGGCTGTTCCTTGATGACTCAGACAAATACACCTGTTCACCTTTTTCATTGAGTCTGTCAGCCAGGTACTAGATAGTCTCGACTATTTCCCCGCCCATCCTGCCTCGGTTACGCTTCCCAAGGCAGAGATCATCTTCTTTAGTTGCTAGTACCAAAACCCTAGATCTAGCCATTTCCCCCAAAGGTCATCCGATTACTGCTTTGGATCAGCCAATATACTGCTGAAGTCCCGATCCATCTACTAAATCCTATTGTGGATCTAGAGTTTCTAAACACCTTACACCTTACGTACCTCAAAGTTTCTTTTGATCTGATCTGGTGTCTAGGTTTGGTCTCTCCTATCGTGAGCAGATTTGGGTCTCCCCCATTGTTGTCTTGGACTCAGACAACATAAAGCGAAGACTGCCTTGATTGGCATGACAACCATCTCTTTGGGAGTCTAGGCAGTCTGGGTTCCACCTCCTTAGTTGCTTGCTCCTCTACCATCCATTCTAGATCTGTCTTGCATAGGCAGCTACAAGGTTGGTGATAACAACTGCCATATGGAATAAAAATAGGTCATTTGGCCAATAATTAAGTGATAATAATTACTTTTCTAGAGAACCAGGGCCAAACTCTCAAAACTAAAAATGCAGTATTGGTCTTGGGCATGTTTCAAACAAATCTGGACCATGTTGTATTTTTGAGTCATTTCCTTGAGAAACGTGATTGACTCGGTCAACTGGTTTGACTAGGTCAAAGTACCCAAAATCAAGGTGAGATACTGTACCAGTATGATCCTGCAACATTCCTACGTAAGCCATGCTCCAATGGTGTATATTAGAATCCAACTTAAGTTAGTTATTTATAATCATAGACACCAAACATCATGATAATAATAATAAAATGTACCTTTGCTTCTGAAAGATCTTAGATTCTTCTGGAAATCTGCTTTCTCATGCCATGATTACAAAGTGTAATCAATGTGATATAGATGGGCGACGATGGAAGAACTAGGCTAAGGCAAAGGGGAATGACTTTGGTTGGATTTGACTCAGTGATCTATCCGACTGATAACTAATAAACTCTACCAAGGTGATACATGTATGACATATAGCAATAGGGGATGGAGGTGTCTCACAGATGGGTGAAGTACTTGGGTATGCTTCCCTCAGACTCTAGCAAGTTTTCCTTTGCAACTTCATTGCAAATATAGGTCAACCTTCAAAGGCAGGTGCCTTGGAAGCCTTCTAGGCTCCAAACTGACAAAGACCTAGTCTTTCTTGACTAGTCTCACCCTATGGCCCTATGGGGACCATTGAGTCGAACACTATACAAGGAGTGAGTGCTCATCCTTTGACCATTAACCTTTCAATGAATTTTATAATTTCATAAGATAGGTGCCTTGGAAGCCTTCTAGGCTCCAAACTGACAAAGACCCAGTCTTTCTTGACTAGTCTCACCCTATGGCCTTATGGGGACCATTGAGTCGAACACTATACAAGGAGTGAGTGCTCATCCTTTGACCATTGACCTTTCAATGACCTTTATAATTTCATAAGATAGTAGCCAGCCTACAAGAGCAGGTGCCCTGGAAATCCTTATGGGCTCTAGTAAATGACTAAGGCTACCTGCTGCCCCCGAGCAATCCATAGCTTTGACGGGTTTGCGTCTCCCTGATGCCCCTATAGAGGGAAATTTGAGCCTTACATTATACAAGGAATGGGTGCTCAATCTCTTGGCCACTGCCTACCTTTTTCAACATTTATACTTTTGCATCCTTTAGATATAGCTTTTATGCATTTTGATGCTTTAGTGTTTAGCAACACTGTTATGGTGGAGCACTTGTTTTGAGGACTTAAGGATGACAACCCTATGCACTTAGCCACACTGGCCAAGACACAGGCTTCATAGCCTGAGACACATAACAACATGGAGTCTGTCACACACAGTGGTCAAAATGGGGAAGGGGTCTTCAATCCCACCAGTCTCTATCAGCCATAGTCATGGGGTAGAAACAAAAGTGGATGAACTAGATGGACATACAGAAATGTAATGGGACCAACCTAGCACTAAGGGTTACATTTTGGTTTGAGCATGGCATGGGAAACAATTTTCACATTGGATTCCTTGATCAATCATAACACAGGTCAGAGCAATAAAGAACATATAGCATAGGTCACCATGATCATCCTAACATGCCAAGTACATGTTAGAATTTGAATGCCATTTAGATATTTTTAGGCAGAGAGTTTTGATAATGTTGTAGCAATTGAATGGAGAATGAAAATACAAATCCAACAAGACAAACCACATAGGAGATGGACAAGTATTGCTCAGAAATTTATAGTATATTCATCAGAATAATATCAGGTGTTACAATGTAGTTTACATAGGTAGAATTCGAATGCATGGGTAATGAATTCGAATCCTCCAAGTGGATAAGACTGTATCTAACTAAATCTCTAACTCAAGGTCTCACAATCAATATTGGAGTCCAAATAGACAACTCCCTGATGACCAATAACTCAACAACCTGTGACAACTAGTTAACTCAGTGCAATTGAGAGTGAGGTAGGTAGGAAAAGCGCCCCTCCCCATGCAACCATGCATTATTCATGCATTAATAGCACTAGCCTAACTAACTGTGAAGTAACTGAATGTAACTGGGGGCTAACTAAGACTAACTAGTACTAACACCAATTAACTGAAGTAGGTTGGTGCTGGGACTCCCAGTGGCTCCTAAAATGTAGGGATTGGTCTAGGAGGCGCCCTAATTGATGCATGCACATGCAATAAGTGGCAGTTAACCTCTAGTAGTGTTCTCCACACTTCAATGACTGGTACATGTGTCCCAATTGGGAGAAGTGGACCCAATTAATTAATTTAGGTTCCTAAGTTAGGAAATAATTAATCTAATAGACATTTGACCAAGGGAGGATTAATAATCTTAACAACCCCCCTGAATCCTAACTTGGACAACTGTGGGCCCTGGTAACAAGACCATAGGTCACCCAAATACAATCTTGAAGATAATAAAAAAAATGAGTAGGAAAACCTCTTGGGAAAAACCTCCTCAAGATAGGAACTGAGAATCAAGCTTTAATGCCCAAAAGAGACATGAGAAAGGAAAATCTCTTTTCAGTAAAAGACTTGGTAAAAATATCTGCAATCTGATCCTCTGTCGGACAGTAGTGCAGTGTGATGGTTCTATCATGCACCAGTTCCCGAATGTAGTGCATGTGAACGTCTATGTGCTTTGTCCTTTGCTTCTGAACAGGATCACTGAAGATCTTGATTGTACTCTGGTTGTCACAATAAAGATCTACTGTAGTTGAAGTCTAAATCCCGAACTTTGTCAAGATTCCATGCAGCCAGAATGCCTGAATAGTTGCATTCACAGCTCTTCGATACTCTGCTTATGTTGAAGAAAGTGCAAGGGCTTCTTGCTTCTTGCTGGGCCAACAAATTGGCCGAGATCCAATCATGAATACAAAACCCGAGGTGGATTTCCTATCATTTCCATCTCCTGCCCAGTCTAAGTCTGTAAAGCCTGTGAGATCCAGCTGTGCTTCGGCAACATAGTGGATCCCATAATCAATAGTACCCTGCACATAGTGCAAGATTCTCTTTGCTGCCTTCCAGTGCAGCTCATGTGGCTCCTGCATATATCTGGCAACAACACTCACAGCATAGGATATGTTTGGTCTCAAATGAGTGAGATACAAAAGGCTTCCAATGAGTTGTCTCTAAAGAACGCTGGCCACCAAAGGTGTGGAACCACCTTCTTCAAGCTTGATGCCTGATAAGAAAGGGCAGGGGCTTGCCTTGCAATCCTCCATGTGGAACCTCTTAAGCATGTTTGATGAATACCTGGACTGTGAGATCATGATTAGTTTCATTTTGCATCTAGATTTACTTTGGTTTATTAACGAATAATGGGTACTTGAGTTATTGTTCTTTTTGTGTAAGTGTTGAAGAAGAGGTCAATCAAAGGCAAGTCTAAAGACTTGGAAAAATTGAAGAAGAAGTTCCCAACAAGAGGATAAAACCAAAAAGACAAAACAACATCCTTTTTGTAAAAGGCATTAAGGATTCTTCACTCTTTTATTTTTTCAAAGTTCTCTTCAGGGGTTAAAATCTCCAGGCATTGTAATTTATTAATAAAAAGGATAGTGGGATCAAACCTCCCATTTTTCCTACTTCCCCTATTTGGGGGAAGTGTGTCTTGTGTCATTTTTTCATCTTTTCTTAGCTTAGTTCTCTTGTTAGACTTAGTTTTCATTTCCACTAATTGCTAGTTGTTCATTGAGTAGAACTACTTGTTGCTAGATTAGATTTTATTTTTTCGTTGTTGTGTTTCTTGCTTCTTAATTGTTAAATCATAAAAGGAACACAAAGTCTCTTGAACTTGTCATAAGACGAGTCAAGATCACTTTCTATAGGAGAGCATTGTTGCATTTTGCACTTTCATACTAGATTAGATAAGTCTCTTGAATCTCACCATAAGGTGGATCAATCGCACTATAAGTCTCTGTGCTCTAATAAAATTTTCACAACTCACCATTTCCCGTAAAATTGAAATTTACCATTTTCTACAGTGTGTATGCTCTACCCAGTTGGGATACCCAGAAGCATTGTAGACTATCTAATTCACACATTTTATTTTAATTTCACACATAATAAAAGTTACCACCCCATAACCAATGAACCAGCATTGAACATAATACTCTAAGTAGGCAAATGCTTACCTGGGGCCGCTGGGTAGCCCTGCCTTGTTTGCAGTGGTTGGTTAGTTATCGAACGCCTTGTTGTAAACTTGGAAAGTCCAACATGTCCTTGAACGGAGCCACTTAGAGTATTTTCGGATAGATTTCTAGTACCTTTGCGTATCGGTTGGAAATTCTCCTCACCTCAATAATCAAGATCATTTTAAAATACACAATAAAATTTACCAAGAGCATTGCAAAACGATCTCACAAACATATCTTTGAGACTTGTATTCCAGCATCCCCAGCACACATTTGACTCCATTTTAGCACCGGTCTTAAAATTCTTTTGCATCATCTGATTTGGACCATTTGTCCTCTACTTATTTAAGTGATATATTGTGTGGCATTAGAGGAAATTTGAGGTATAAAATGGGCCTCGTAAGGAAAATAACAAAATAAGAGTTAAAATAATAAAATAATATTTATTAATTTTGGATGAAGAAAGAAAAAAAATACATTTTTGTTCGTATTTTCAACATATCCCTTTGCATTTTTACTCAAATTTCGATCGGAAGGGCTCGCTGGATGCGGAATTTAATTCCACATCCAACGAGTGCCCACACTGCATAATTTTGACGAACCCTGTTGCCCCAAAAATGAGAAATACTTGGAAAAACGTGATGATGACATCATCATCATGTTTTTTCAGGTATTTCTTGTTTTTTGGGCAACGGGGTCCGTCAAAAGTATGCAGTGTGGGAACTCGTTGATTCCACATCCAACGAGCCCTCCTGATCGAATTTTGAGTAAAAACATAGGGAGATATGTTGAATATACAAACAAAAAAATGTAGTTTTTTTAATGACAAATATGTCAATTCACCATTATAGTCTCCTGATCGAATTTTGAGTAAAAACGTAGGGAGATATGTTGAAAATACAAACAAAAAAATGTAGTTTTTTTTTATGACAAATATGTCAATTCACCATTATGGTTGACTCATTTTCTTGAAATTATATTGGTTCTTGAATTCCAACTCACAAGAATTTATTGTCGGCACATTTTCTTATAAGGCCCATTTTAGACCCCAAATTTCCTCTAATGATGCTTTGAATTCAGTCATCTTATGCAGCTTATCTTGTGTTTTGCAATAGCAACTTGGATTGCTTAAATTATTATTGTGTTTATTTCATACAAACTCCTAAACAACACTCATTCACACCATTCATCCAAAAACATTTAAAAACAAGAGCTTTAGACAACTCTTTGTTAGGGACTACCCCCCTTGGCTTCGTTAGGAGTTAGCCTAAACGGAGGAGCTAGGATCAAGTGAGAGCACCTAGCTCTTTGCTTGCTCCCAAGGCCACAACTTTCCCACTTGGGAAACAACAGTTCAAAATATTTCTGCTGACGGTGTGCATTCGACAGACAACACAGTCTTTTATGGATGCAAAAGCTTATTTTCCCTCTTTATCCCATTCAAACTTAACATCTTTCCTGAGTAGCTTCTGCATAGGTTTCATTAATTCCTCCAAGTTTGGTATGAACCTCCTAATAAAGTTAATATTACCATTAAAGGACTGTACGACTTTCTTGTTATGGGGTAAGGAAACTTTCTTTATAGCTTCTACTCTCTCTGGGTCTATTTTGATCCCATCTTTGGAAATGATGTGTGTTGTTATTACAGATCTTGTAGTTTCTTCAATAGATGAAACCTATACAGGATGGCAAAGGGGACAAGCAACCAAAGCCGTGACCTACAAAAACCCTAACCCCCAAAATATGGATGGTTGTCATGTCGGCTAGGGATTCCTTCTCTTTATGCCACTGATTGTTCAAGTGACAATGGGGGAGACCTGATCTTATCCTGAAAGGTCATATCTACAACTAATCACCAGATCAAGCCTAAAAATGTGAATACGTAAGGTGAGAGATGGAAACCCTATATTTAAGGGATATTCGAGTACGGGTGTTTAAGGAATGTGAAAATGTTACTCGAATCAATTTATACCGATGACTTAAGAAGTTTGGACAAATCTAGGGCTGGTGTGTTCATTAAAATAATCAGACATTGGACCCTGGGGAGATTTAATAAAAAATGTGGGAAATTCTCGAGACGAGGTTGATTTAATGAAATTAATGCTTCAATACACCTAATTGGGTAATATGATTAGAAAACAACAATACCCAACTAGAAACCGGAACCAATACAGGGGGAATTAACCAGCATGCAAAAGAGGGGCGTTTTCTCCCAAACTAGGATTAGTGCCTGGAGGTGGGAATAGGAGTCCAAGCTTGACGTTTTTGGGGGAGAGAGGGTTTTTTGATATGCCAGACAAAACTCAGATCGCTAAACTTGCCAATTCTTGGCACAAATGGGTCCGATGATTTTCCTACTACTAAATGAGGGTTTTTTCAATGCAGGAAATGATGGACAATACATGAAGAAAATAAAACAAGGAGAAATTACATGTGAAACGTACATGGATTTTGTAGAATGTGAAATGATGAAGAATGCCACTTTCCAGATAAAATGAATGTTTTCGGAGTAGATCTTGACAGAGTTGAGCTTCTGCCAATCACCCTAGCGCCCCCTTCTACCTACCAAACCAAAGAAAACCAAATACTAAGGAAAATGAATGAGATCTGTAAAATAAAGAAAGGAAAGGGCAGGAAAAGTTCATAAGAAAGAGTTACTCCCTGAACCAGACACCCGAGAGTAGAGATGGGGTGAGTTTGCCCACAGTTGCGTCCTCCCTAGTGCGCCTCTTCAACCAGCAGAAAAATGGGTAAAGGAAAAATACAAGATATATCCCGAACGACACTCAGTATAGAAGAGTAGCAATGTCAATCATCAAAACATCAGATCAATTCCACAAAGTACACAGAGAGTAATCCCAGACAAAATTGTCTTTATTCAAATTCCGGGGCCAATGCTCATGAATTACAATGGAGGGATCACCTCTCTTAAATAGTTTTAGAAATACATAAACGCTAAATCCCTTTATCATCCAACAATTGAGATTAAAACATCATCAACGGTGGAGATCAACAATACATAACTTATCACATGGATCAAGTGACTGAGTCAACAAAGGGGGCACACTTTGCTCAAGGATGCCTATCCTAAGTCAAACTCAAAATATAACATAAATTGTGATACAATAATACACTGAGGGGGTCAATTAGGGGTTGAATTCACCCTAGGCCCTTTTACAACTTCAAATCATATGATATAACACTGGAATACATAAATAGCGAATCAGAGGGGGTGCCCCTTGGGGGGGTTTCCTCATTGGCTGAGCCATAATAAAATAATCCGGACATCTGTTGAATGAAAAGTGTTGAAGGACTGTCTGGGGTGCTGAGAAACATCATCTGTCAAATTTCCAAGCCATTTCGTTGACTTAGGAGGCCAAATCGATTTTTTCAATGATTTACTAGTTCATTTTTTGTTGGTACAATCTCTGGAAACTGATAAATCCAACATAACTTTGTCCAAGGTGAAAACTGGGGAAAACTGAATACTTTGGATGATTTGGAGATATAGAAGAATGGTATAAGTGACTACTCATACCCCGGGGAACACTGCTCTGCTCTAGGAGAACCAATCATACTGCTATCTGGAATAAAATTTGATCAGTTGGCCAATAATTAAGTGAAAATAATCATTTTTTTGGAGAACCGGGGCCAAACTCTCAAAATTGAAACCACAGTATTGGTCTTGGGCATGTCTGGAACAAATATAGACCATGTTGTATTTCTGGGTCACTACCTTGAGAACCATGATTGACTTTGTCAACTGGGTTGACCAGGTCAAAGTACCCAAAATCAAGGTGAGACTCTGTATCAATATGATCCTGCAACCATACAAGGTAAGAAATGCTCCAACAATGTATATCAAGACCCAACTTAAATCAGTTATTCATATTCATGGTGACAAATAATAATAATAATAGTAAAATGTACCTTTGCTTCTGAAAAATGTTAGAATCTTTTGGAAGTCTACTTGTTCATGCGATGCTTACAAAGTGTAAAATATGTGCTACATATGGGTGAGGATGGAAGAACCAGGTTAAGGCAAGGAGAGATGACTTTTGACCGACTTTGACTCAGTGATTTATCCGACTCTTAACCAATACACTCTACCAAGGTGACATATACATGATGGATGAACAATACGGAATGGTGGCGTCTCACAAGTGGATGAGCTGTGTTGTCCGTCGACTGCACACCAACAGCAGAAATCTTCCAAAAGTTGTCTCCTCACTTGAGAAAGTGGGAGAGGTGTGACCTTGGGGGCAAGCACAGAGCCAGGTACTATCACCTACTCCTAGCTCCTCTGTTTAGGCTAACTCCTAACGAAGCCAAGGGGGGTAGTCCCTAACAAAGAGTTTCGAAGGCTCAATGTGATTAAGTAGTTTGATGAAGGTGATGCAGATGGGTGTTGTTTAGGAGTTTGTTATGATGAAAGAAGATTATAATTCTAATAACTGAAAAAATAAATATAAGAAGAAAAGCATTCTACGTTGCTACACCAGATTAAAAGATGAACAATATGATGAGAACTTGTGAAATAAACTAGCATTCACAGATAAAGATTTTATAAACCAAAGGACAAATGGTCCAGATTAATAATGATGCATAAAATGACAAACCAGTGCCTTATGGAGTCAAACTTCTGAGATGCTTGAAAAATAATGAAAGTACAAGTCTCGTAATAGTGCTAGTGAAAGTGTCCTGCGATTGCTCTTGGTTTATTTTAAAAGATTTTTAATGGTCTTGTTTATTATGGCTTGTCAAAGCTATCAAAGACCAACCAGGAAAGCGTTCAAAGTTATTCCGTTCTAGACATTTCGACCCGTCCAGTATCCTAGGCTGGTGTCCGGTGGATTGACCAGCTAGCCGGGACTCTAAGACAACGGGGAGTTCCGACGCCTTTACTGAGAATTGACTTTGAATGCTTTCTACAACGCCGGTGCGTTGGTTATAGGGTAAAATTTTATTATGTTGTTATTTGCGAGATTAACAAGTCCGTTCATCGTTCCGAGTACGAGCTTAACTATGAAAGTCGACAGAGCATACTAGGTGATGGATAGCAACAAGGTGAACTAATTAAAGGGGAATGTGAGTTGCAAATTTTATTAGACAAACAAGTTAAACCCTCCAACAGAGAGCGCTCTTGACTTTGTCTTATGACAAAAGTTCAAGAGTCTTAGCTATTCTATATGCCTAAATGCAAGGATGATGCAAACATACTAATATGCTCTCCGATAGAGAGTGCTCTTGACTTGAATTCCGGCAAGTTCAAGAGACTTAGAATTAAGTTAATAAATTACAAAAGCAAATGTACATGAAATAAATGAAAACAAAACAAACCCTCTGATAGAGAGCACTCTTGATCCACCTCATGGTGAGATTCAAGAGATTTTAGTTCTTTTTACTTTTTTGCAACATTATATCAATTAAAACAAATTCTAATGTAAAGCTAAGTAAAAAAAAAAACAAGAAACTTTTCCTTTTTTAAAACTTTAATGAAAGCAAAACTTTTCAAAAATGAAACTATCTTTTCCTATTCTATTCTAACTTTTCAAAAATGAAACTATATTTTCCTATTCTATTCTAACCATTTACTCTACAAGCATGCGAACATGAAAATGTGGACGATACAGGCTTCCCCCAAATGGAGGAAGATGGGTGTGGGAGCCTTTATCCCATTTGCTTTTTATTAACTTTTTACAATGTTTTTTTGGTGTTTTTTGCCTTTTCTTGAATGAGCAAGGTGAGAAAGGGAAAGAGAGAAGAGGGAGGCACTTTTGTCTTTCTTGCTCTTTGCTTGCTTATAGCCTTTGGGCCCTTCTTGACTTTCCTGAAAATAAGAGCTTTTAACACTAAAATGTTATATGTTAGTCAAAAAATAAAATAAAACAAATCTACAAACTAACTCTAAAAGAATGTAAAGTTTTTACAATGAAAACGAAGGAAAGAAAAAGAAGAAAAAGCTGTGAAACGGAAGAGAAAGGGGGAAAAATGGGGGCTGCCAACTAAAGGTAAAAGAGGGCTGCAAACTAAGGCAAAAGAGGGATGCAACAAGGGTAAAAGAGGTTTGCTAAAAGAGAAGAGGATGAGCAAGCCAAACAAGGAAAGAAAGGGGAAGCCAAAGGATGGATAGATGGAACTTAGGGCTTCCTAAAGTAACTGGTAACCAAAATAATATTTTATCTTGTGGATGGAACACAAGAAAGAGAGAGCTACTCCCAGCTTTCCTTTTGTAGCAAAATATGACGAACCCTGTAGGTCCTGCAATCACAAAGTGTTAAACTCAAAAATGGTTGTTTGAAGCTTGGGATAGAAACAGCTGAGCTCACACCCTTCTACAATTTGTGAAGCCTGATAACACACAAAATCTCAATATAAGAAGTGAGATAAAAAATTATACGCTATTATGCTAGGAAAATCAGATCAAGATCAACATTTCGTATTACTGACTACTCATGTCCATCAAGATATTAATCTACTTTGCATAAATAACCAAATTGAGACAACAAATGGCTATTCTACCGTGCCAACAATGGCCTTCTTGAGCTAGCAAATTAATTAATCGCATACAAGTATTGAAAGAGAGGAGTTAGAGACAATATCACCTCAACCATGAGGAATTCACCACAATCAAAAGCCCATAGACCTCCAAAGTCGAATATCTTTATTAACAATTCCAAATCAAATGATTGATACAGTTTTCTCAGAGTAACTCTACCACAAAAGTTCCATCATGTAGAGCTCAAAAGAACCTCTACTTATACAAAGAGAGAAGACCAAAACCCTAAAACCAAACTCCATCAAATGAGGGTCAATCCCCATGATTAAGCAAACTCGGCATCATAATTGAGAGCCAAACCTAAATCAAAAGTTGGTGTGAGTGAGGGGTGGCCTCCACCTAGGCAAGGCGCCCCCACTCCCAACTCTAGATCCCCACCTCCATCAAATTAGAAGCCCACACGTGTGGTAGCACAAGCCTAGGGAGAGAGGGCGTGAGCTTGAAGGAGACACGTGAGCCTTTAGGTAGCTGCAAGGTGGGTGTGATGGGTGCCAAACCCTTAGGGTTTGCACATAATGAGGAGTGCATTCTGTCTCGATCTAAACATCAAACCAATCATTGCTCTCCACATTACCCAATTCGTGAGCTAGATGAAGAGGGCGCTTTTGCTAACTGAAGGTGACTTTAATGCTCTCCGATTGCTGACTGAAGAGACTTGGTGCCGAGTTGAATCATCATAAATGCCCATTTCCATGTCATTTATCCTTTTATTTTATTCAATTTGGTTTATTTTGGAGAGTTTTTTATTATCTCCAAAATATTCATTTTTAATATTTTAATTAATAATTTCTTTGTAAATTACTTTTTTGAGAAATTATTAATTATGAGGCCAAATGAACATCTGAAACTTAGGGATAGCTGGCCGATTGATCATGAATGACTTTTGGCTTAAGGTTAGAGCCTTCAATCACTGAATTCGGATCCCAGATGACTAACATATTACAAATTGAAATTTTTCCATTTAAACTATGGAAAAATTTAATTAAAAACTTTAGAAAATAAAAAGATAAAAAACCCAAATCCAACGCGTTCGGTAAAAAAAATTTCGAAATTTTTTCGGAGGGTCCTTGTGACTTAGGACATGACCATAGTCTATTCTAATAATGTCTAGTAGGTTTATACATACTCAGTTGGGCTCTAATAACCCCTCAAGGCCCATAATTCAAAATCGGGCATTCCAGCTTTGGAGGAAGCGGGAGAAAACCTCGTCGATTATACTCGGCTATAGGCAAAGCATAATTGACAAGGGAAAAAACTCCCTGGAATATGTTAGTTGAAATTCTACCTCTTAGGAGACTGAACCACTCGAAAAACCCTACTAGCACATTTTATTACAAACCCCGCAGAGCCATGGTCATAATCACTGAAAACAAAAACTGACTAGCCAAAACTGGCTAGCACAAATGGCGAATCATCTGATACATTGGAACACAAACATTCATCATGTTTGTCAAATGGCGGCTCCTCAGCTAATCCAACTATGGTACAAATAAGTTGGTAACAAGCTGATCTGAAAAAGTTTCGATTCAACCTTAACAATCATGTCTACGACTCATATCCAAGCTAAAGAACAAGCTCTGTGAGGATCTTTTCTAGGACCCTTGCGTTGAGTACACAAGAAACTGTAGTGAAGAGACCCTAGGGAACACTTAGAATTAGCTGCCCCTTACTCCATCTCACATCAAAACCCTTAGGGTCTGTGAGAAATTAATCATTACATTTCAATATGTCCAGCAGTCTTTAGATTTAGCATTTGTTTACCCACTGCTTCATTTGGGCCTTTCACAATTTCATTTCATAGCCTTTGTGATTTGCGTCTAAAGACACATTTTGCAATTTCATTTGCAAGCTTGCATTTCATAATACATATAGCATATAAATCATAATGTATGTAATGATGGTAGACATATTGCTTCAAGTTTTAGCTGACAACTTCTCCGGCAACTAGGGGGAATATCCACAGTGAAAACCAAACATCGGGGGGCAACCGACCCGAGAGGTCAAGGCTTCAAAACCCAACTCACCTAAGCACATGAACCAACACCAGTAGGTTCTCTTGGTCTAAAAGGATCAAGGCTTCAGCAAGTTTTGTTGCACAACTTAGAGCCGAGACACAAGGCAACATGGGATCCATCATGCATATGGGTCAGAATGGGGAAAACTATTTTCAATCTCACAAGTCTCCATAAGTATAAGTCATGGGATAAAAACAAAAGTGGATGAACTGGATGGACGGGGACAAATGACACATAACCAACCCTGCACTAAGGTTTACACTTTGTTCAAGCATGGCATGGACAACAGTCTTCACATTGAATTCCTTGATTAATCATGACACAGGTTAGAGAAATATAAAACATATAAGCATAGGTCACCATAATCATGCTAACATGACAAGCATAAGTGTTTGAGATATCTCATAGAGCAAAACTAAACCAAGGAAATATACCTAATCTCACCATGTATACTTGTCTCCAACCGGTAAGCCCCTCTATAACTGTGTGTACCAACTCATGATCTGCTGCTCTTCTCTAATGAACTAGATCATCACGGAAAGAATCTCAATGGAATCTTGAATTTCAGTCTTGGCAATAAAAGTCCAATGAATAAGGCTCTGGAATGGCTAAAGCTGTAAAGATCCATGCTATAACCCCATGTAAAAAGTATCCCGGAATAGAACAAGAGACAAGTCTACATGCTGCATCATGTAAACCAAGATGCAAATGTATATGTGATAACGTCTGGCTCCAACTGAGACAAGTACTCTAATGAAGAGAGTGCTTGAGAACATAAAAAATCTCTGGTCCGCACTACCATTAGCAACAAGCAATCTAGCACATCCAACATTTTGCTTCCTTTCCAAGCATTACCTATTACCTTCACACATGGAAGCAAGAAATACTAGAGAAGCATGTATGCGAAAAATATATGCGCAAAAATAAACTGAGAGGGAATAAATGTTGAAAGTAAAGTGTTGAAACATAAACTCTACTCAATTAAAATGCATAAAATGACAAATACAGAAAGTGCTTAGAAACTAGAAGGCTCATGCATCAATTAGACATAAGATAGACTCAAACTATTGCTCAAAGAGCTTAGTTCATCCTACCTACTCTAACTGATGGTGAAAAATGATGTGCTAAGTCATGTCAAGGACATAGTCCCTTAAATGGACCTGATGTACAAGCGTTTTGAAATTGCGACCATCTTCAGTAGATAAGAAATATATGTTTCCTTCAAATCGTTCTACTGTAAGTGGTCCCATCCAAAGGTCTCTTGATTGTCTTGAAATATAATTAAAATCACCATTCTCAACAATCACCTTATCACCGTAGGAATACCTCCTCGGTTAATATATGAGGAAATGACTAGAATATCCTGGGTAGGTGTAATGGAGGCATCCAAGTTGCCTCTGGCACAGGGTAAAAGCATTGTCCTACTTCTCTCAGGTATAACATTAACACGTGGAGGACCCTCGTCTATAGGAAGGGTAATTCTTCCTACTAAAATCTCTCTTATCTCCTTTCTCGGATGGCTGGGTTGACTCTCAACCTCCTCTGGGTGCGTTGATACTACTTCTTTAACCATTTCCCCCACAGTCCAAAAATCTGTAAACAATTCACCAATATTAGCTTCAATGGGAGACACAGTATCAGAATGATCCACTTGGTTACTAGATCCTTCTCCATGGGGCATAGGCATTTTTCCTTTCTCGGAGGCTTCCGACAAATTTATTTCTACTACTTCCAGGGATGTTAGAGGCACACTAGGAATGTGAGATGCATCAAATTATTCATTTAATGGAATCTTAGGGGGTAACATAAAACATGGAAATGAGAAATTGATGGGTAGTGAAAATTATTTAGGTTTGCTCCTAAGTCTAGTGGCTCTTGTTGATTAATCAATTCAGATTGATCACCAGAAGGAGTTTGGTTTTCATTTTCAACTACTGGGGAAGGAACATTAGCTTGAAATGTAAGCAAATTGTTCAGGGAAAATTCCTCCCCAAAATCATCATTTATTAGAACATCCTCTTCCCAGATTTGATTTACTAGATTTGTCATTTCTTGTCTTATGTTATATCTCAGATCTTGCCTAATCTCTTGAATAGGGCAGTGAACTCTTCTTGTCGAAGTATTCATTATAGATATGGTCTCACCATGAAAGGTTTGTTCAAAGGTTTCAATAGATAAATTGTTACGGGGCTCAGAATAATGATTAGCATTACTATCCATAATTTCCCCAATCAATTGTTGATGAATAAGCTCTTGTCTAAACCTAACATCATCTTCATCCTCAGAGTCAGAACTGCCTACTCCCATAAAGAAAACAGGCATAAAATTATCTTCGTTTCTTTCCAAGTTTATTCTTTCAACACCCAGGGTATCTTTCCCATAAGTATTCTTTAATTCATCTTCGTAGTTTCTAAATATCCATCAATAAAAGGCTCCCTACAAATTCTCCTTAAATTCCCATCAGAATTAGGTATGCAAGCATATGATAAATCCATCATCAAGTATCCACCTAAACCAGCAGCCCACTTGCTGGATAGCAACATACCATATACAAGAGGAAGATCAATCACTACTACATCCATCATGGTATTACGATCAAGGCAAGCAAACAAATCAACCTTTAAATTCTTGATTAGGCCATATGCTTGGACACTCCTGGAATCAATTCCACTAACATTTCCATAAGGACGAGTGATTTCTAATCCCATTTCTTTCATAATGATCAGAGGGATAACATTCATAGCGGCTTTGGAGTCTAACATACAATTATGGAGTAAGAGGTTGTTGATTTGCAGTGTGAGATAGAACGGAGGGTGTCCTCCACTCTTCCTCTCATACACAACAGTGTGAATATGGATAGGAGGATCTACCTCTACCCCTCGACCTCTAACATTCTAAATGTGCTCATAAATAATCTCGGGAGCATTAGCCACTGGGATGTTATTAAAAAATTGCTAAACTTGATCTTTAACCGATGGTAACTTTACTAATTCACTCAGGGGCACATTTTGCATGACCTTATGCAATTCTTGCTCTATGTCTATCCCTAGGTCGTAATCTCAAAGATCTTGTTCTTCCAATTCTTCCTCTTCTAAAGTTTTATGCTTATCTAGGAAGGGTGTTATGTCTTTATCTTTATTCCTACATTGGTAAACTTGTGTGGCAGGTTGCGTTGTTGTGCATACCAATTCTTCTTCTTCTTCCCAATTTTCATCTTCAAACAAGATTCTACCAAAATCCTTTTCCTCAATAAAATCTTTGACTATGTTCATGCCTTGATCCCTAGAGTCAAAAATTTCTGGCTCTTCTTGAGGTTCCTCACATATGTTCACATTTCTGCCCTCAGCTGGCTCATTTCTTCTAGGTTTTTTCCTATTTTCATCCACAGGCCCTCTTGGATTGTTCCAGTAAGGTCTTCGGCCGTAGGCATTCCTGTTTCTTTCTTGATCCCTAGTTCTTGCTATGTCCTTTGTGAAAAGTGTGAGGTTCTTCATCATTTCAAACATTGCCTCTAAAGTGGGTGTCTCCTCGGTGATCGGTTCCTTAGCCTTCCTAGGTCTTGAATCACTACGGGAATATGAAGGAGTATAAACATCTAAATTTTTTTTCTTTCCCATAGAGGCTATATTAGCTTCTTCTTTCTTGGCTTAGGTTTGGGCGGTTTTGAGATCATTAGGGTTCTTCTCTTTAATATTTAGACAAAACCAACCATCAAAAGCATTTAAATAAACTATCAGGATAGCTTGAGCGGCCAGTCTTAGATCTTGATGAACGTTTGAGACAAGTTTGTCAAATCTTATATTGAACTCGTGAATAGTCTCATTTTCTTTCTTTTTAACCTCAAATAATTGATTTAAAAGGAACCTATTGTCTGGCTTATCTGAGAAATCTTCTATAAGTTTTCTGGTAAAAGTATCGTACCCATCTATAGATCTTGGAGGCAATCTATCAAATCAACTCCTGGCATCCCCTTATAAGGATGCTTTAAGGGAAACCATGTAAACATCTTCGGCTTCAACCCCATAGGAATTCATGTAGTTCCACACTGATTCAATGTGTTCTTCGATAGGGATCGCTGATGAACCATTGAATCTGGGAAGCTTGTCAAAGTACTTCTCAAGTAAGTCATGAGGAGCACCATGGATCATTGAAAAATCAAAAGGGGAAGGCCTGGATAGGCTTCCAAATTGTCTAGGTACTGCAAGAGGATTGGTGTGAGCCATTGGAGTGTTTTCTCTAGGAGGATTACTCAGAGGAGTAGGGGAGTTCGAACTACTAGTTGGAGAATTTGGTTAACTAATGACAGGATTTGATTGAGAGGCTTCAAGAGAGTTACTAAATATTTTTCGAGGCGAGTTAATTACTCTCCAGAAGAAATTACAAGGTTGATCCGCAAGATTTTTGTTACGATTGCGAATGTAAGTTAATGAGATTTCGGGAATATTTGGACTTCGAAGGTTATAATCATGGGTAGGTCTCTTAGGCAAGTCGTGTTGTGGAGTCGCCAGGTGAACGAATTGTCGTGTTCACCAAAATAAAATATCATAGGAGATGTTGTCCGCCGATTGCACACCAGTAGCAGAAACTTTCCGAAAGCTGTCTCCTCATTTAAGAAAGTGGGAGAGGTGTGACCTTGGGGGCAAGCACAGAGCTAGGTACTGTCACCTATTCTTAGCTCCTCCATCTAGGTTAACTCCTAACGAAGCCAAGCGGGGTAGTCCTTAACAAAGAGTTTTCATGGCTCAATGTTGTTAAAGTTTTTTTAATTGCTTACGGATGCGGATGGGTGTTGTTTAGGAGTTATTGTGATTAAATGTGTTTGTTTATTATGAATTCAACACATAAGACAAAGCAATCCACGTTGCTATCAAGAGAATTAAAAGATAAACAATAATTCAAGACTTTCCGAAATAAAGATGCATTCACAGATAAGAATTTAAAGATGCCAAAGACAAGTGATCCAGATATAACAATTACACAAAAATTAAAAGATCAGTGCCTTTATGGAGTCAACGCTTTGCAAAGCCTTAAGAAATAAACAAGTCCTGAAATAAAGCTAGTCGATGTAACGTTGTGAAGGTGCTCTTGGTATACTTTAAGGATTTTAAGTGATCTTGCTTATGGTGTCAGCGAATGATTAATCAAGAGCCGGGAGAATGTTCCAAGTTTAATCTGTTGAATACATGACGGCCCACCTAGTATCCCAAGTTGGTATCGCGAAGATTGACCAGTTAGCTGAGAAGCTTAGATAGCGGGGAGTTCTAGCGCCTCTACTAAGAAGAACTTTAGGAAATTCTCTACAACGCCGGTGCGTTGGTTATGGGTTTAAGTTTTATTATGTTTCTCTTGTGCGAACTTAGCAAGTCTGTTCACGGTTCTGAGTACGAGCCCAACCCGAAAGTTGACAGAGCATACTAGGTGAAGGATGATCAACGAAGTTAATTAATTATGGGGAAGTGAGTTGCAAATTTTAATTAAGCAGATTAATTAAAACTCTCCGACAGAGAGTGCTCTTGACCTTGTCTTATGACAAAGGTTCAAGAGACTTAATTAAACTAAATGCCTAATGCAAGGGAAAATGCAAACTAGCTATGCTTTCCGATAGAGAGTGCTCTTGACTTGGGTTATTGCAAGTTCAAGAGACTTAGTTAATTAATTAATTAAAACTTTAAGAAAAAGAAAGCTAAACTACCCAAGAGTCTCTTTCAGGCTTTTTAGGTCCTAATCGGGAAAGCATGGGGGTAAGTAAACAAGACCTTATGTTAGCAAAATAAATAAATAAAGAGACTTTTTACTTTTCTATTTTATGCAAGATAATTTAATCAAAAATAAACTATCTAACCGTAGTAAAAGAAACAAAACTTTAACAAATTTGCACTTTTCTATCCTATTCTACCTTTAGCAAATTATTAAATAAATATGCAAGCCTGAAAAAAGGGACGATACAAGCTTCCCCCAAATGGGGGAAGAGGGGCGTGGGAGCCGTAATCCCACTTGCTCTTTATTAATTTGTTTACAATGCTTGGAGTTTGGAGTCCTTTGTGATCTTGAGAATGTCTTCAAGGAAACCTGGAGAATGGGGATGAGGAAAGGGGAAAAATGAATGTTTCTTGGAGCTTATATCTTTTGATTTTTTGCAAGCATTCCCGCTTAACCTGTCATGAAAAGAGAAAAACCAGCGAGCTATTTTCTTGCAAAATGATGGATTAAACAATACAATACACTAACAAAATACAGTTAGTACTTAAGCAAAGATAGGAACTTTATGCTACTTCAAGTACTAACTAGATCTAAGTAAAAATGCAAAAATTTTGACACTAACTAGATCTAGAAATAAGAGCAAGTAAGATGCAAACGATTAGCTTTATAAATCAGAATTTTACTTGCAAACATAAAGTGGAGAAATTTTTAATTTTTAATTTCAGGGTGAATAAAGAAGATAAAACCACTTGGATCTTGAATCCTTGAAACCACTTTGGATCTCAAATAGCATGCAGCTGCTAGAAACGTATGCTTGGCTCCAAGAAAAGGAGATGCAACTTAGCTCAACCTTTTACTTGGTACGGTGAAGTGATCTATAGACAAAAACTTATACACTTTCCAAAACGGGGGTTAAATCTTCTATTGTTTACTAAACAAATCACAAAAGCATGAAATATAGCTGAATAAAACAATGCTCTTTAAGATTTCTGAAAGTAGATGGAATAAATAGGTAACTTGAAAGCTACAAATACCTATTCTTACGTGCTTTTATAAGCCCTCTAAAGCATGTATTAATACCCACAAATTAACAAAAACAAAGAAATTGAAATAATATCACCTCATTAACCGAAACATATGCATCCAAGATCTATACAGCATGAGCCTCCAAAGCCTTTCTTTATTAAAAAGTAGGTTGCATAAGAGCAACAAGAATTACAATATTTCACCAGAGGTTCTCTACATCAATCATCCACCCTGATAGAGCTGAAAGAGTCTCTATTTATACAAGAAGGAAAGAAAATAGGGCTCAAAACCCTAAATCCGAACTAAGAGTAACACCAGAGTAATTGAATGAGCTCGGCATGATGATTTGGAGTTGAGCTGAGCTGCAACTGAGTACTGGAGTAATGAGGGGGAGTGAGGTGGCTCATCCTTCCTTGTAATGATCACCCACACTTCAACCAAAAACGGATTTGACGAAAGAGGGCAAATTTCTGACTAATAGTTCAACTGCTACACTCCGATACTTGATTTGAAACTGACCGATATTGATTGGAATCATCATAAACACTCCGTGCCATGTCATTTAGCCTTTTATTTTATTCAATTTGGTTTATTTTGGAGATTTTTTATTTTCTCCAAAATATTCATTTTTAATATTTTAATTAATAATTCTCCGTAAATGACTTTTTTGAAAAATTATTAATTATAAGGCTGAATGAACTTCTGAAACTTGGAGATAGCTAGTCGGCTGATCATGAATGATTTTTGGCTTAAGGTTAGAGCCTTCAATAAATGAATTCGGGTTTCGGATGACTAACTTATTACAAATTGAATTTTTCCATTTAAATTATGGAAAAACTTAATTAAAAAATTTAGGGAAAATTAAAAAATTAAAAAATAAAAATTTTGACGAGTCCGGTAAAAATTTTTCAAATTTTTTGGAGGGTCCTAGTGACTTGGCACATGACCATAGTCTATTCTAACAATGTCTAGTGGGTTTATATATACTAAGTTGGGCTTTAATAACCCCCCAAGGCCAGAATTCAAAATCAGGCATTCCAGCTTTGGAGGAAGCGGGAGAAAACCTCGTCAATTATACTCGGCTATAGGCAAAGCATAATTGTTAAGGGAAAAAAACTCTTTGGAATACCTTAGTTGAAATTCTACGTCTTAGGAGACCCAACCACTCAAAGCACCCTACTAGCACATTTTATTACAAACCCCGCGGGGCCATGGTCATAATTATTCAAACAAAAAACTGACTAGCCAAAACTGGCTAGGCACAAAGGCGGATCATCTGATACACTGGAAACAAACATTTATCATGTTTGTAAAATGGCGGCTCTTCAGCTAATCCAACTATGGTACAAATAAGTTGGCAACATCTGGCTTCAATTGCGGGACGTGTGCTCGATCTAGTCTCTTATGCAAGGAGAGCATATGAGAACACCAGAATCTCTGGTTTCCACATCCTGTAAAAACATCTCAACTTGACAAGAAAAACGTTAGTAGCACAAGTTTTATGAAAAAGAGCCAATGATCCAAAAGTTACTTTATTCAAAGGAGTGACAAAACTTAACTGAAAATTTTATTTATTTCCAAGTACAGAAAGAAAATGCTAAAGTAAATGCTCACTTTAAGGAGCCTATTTTCCTACTCTAAGCATGATAAAAAAACGGCTATGTGTAATCATAAATCCAATGTAACCACCTAAGCATTTTATTAATGTAAAAAGGTTTTTCCTTTTCTTTGGTTACCAGCCAAAACAATAATATTTTATTTAGAAAATGCAGACCTGCGTGATGATCCAGAATGGGCAGGGCTGGATGGGGAATCATAGGCATGACTAATGTCATCAAACTTCTTCCCAAACTGGTAGATGCTCACGCAGGCTGCTTCTATCCATGAATGGATAGCACTGATATACAAATCGAGATAATGAGGCAGGTTGACCACTCCATCATGCTGATCATCAAGGCTTATCAAATGATAACTTGTTGTATAAGCCCCAAGCTGCTCCAAAACATAAGGAAAATCTATATGTGAAGACGATGGCTGAGAAAAAACTTCAACTAGTTGCACCCCATCTGATTCTTCACTATATTGCTTCTCCAAGTCCTCATTACAGATACTCAAATATAACTTTGACTGCTCTTCTTTACAACCTTCATAAGTTTCAGAATAATAACTCCCTTCGCTGGACACATCATAGATGAGATTCTCAAAAATATTTTCAAAAGTATCATACGTTGGATTTTCAATAAAAGTCCAATAGTCATCATTGCCATCTATGTCGGATATGAGAGATGCCTCATCACTACTATCAAGTCCCTGGCTACATTCCTCATTCTACTCGAAACAATCTTCGTCTAAAAGCTGGGTTTCAAAGACATCACAGGGGATCCAACTTTCCAAATACTTGTCTTAAAGTGGAAAGCAGGGAAGATTCCCATCACTCAAAACTTCTAAGATTGGATTTTCAATTAAAGTATCATAGTTATCATCCATCTTAGATGTAAGGGATTCCTCTTCACTTGTATCACATCCCTGGCTATATCCTTCCTCATGATCATAGTCATCTTCTTTAGCAAAAAGGTCACAAGGTAGTAAACCTTCCAAACTATCATCATTATGTTCATTTGTAGGATTAGTACTAAAGTTTTTAGTGAGGTTATCCAACTATTGACTATAATCTTCGACTTGACCCCAGGTTTTTGTAGTGTCAGGATGGAGCTGTCCAACTGCGTTAATGTACTCAGGCTCTCTTGAATATTGTTTTTCCTTTCTCCAACTTTCTCCGGAAAGATTATGTATGTCACCTACATAGTTTATATACTCAGGCTTGCTTGATGATGCTTTAGGGCCATGACCCTCTAGAAAACCATGCTCCTGAACATAGCATGCATAATAGCAAGAAGATTCTTCATGAAGGTCTTCACATGCCCTACAAAATGGCGTGTAAGTTTCAACCATGTTAGCAGACTGTAGCTGATGAGGAGGCCTTTGTTCATGGTTGGGTGCCTTTCTTTGCCAATTTACTTTTGGAGGAAATGTTCTTGGGACAGGTTGTGATTGTGCTCTTTCCATACTAATGACCTTGTTCTGCATCTCTTTCATTTGAGATAGATGTTTATCTTCCATTCTTCCAAGTCTTTCCTTCATTTCCATCATTTGTTTTCTGTAGGAATCCTCTTCTTTATGCTCATTTGACTTTAACAGAGTTGAGGACTTTGAATAACCAGGAAGGTTGGATTCACCTGAAGATTGCATATTTCTGTTTATTTTGACTGCCATTTCTTGTGCGTTGAGAAGAGTAGTGGGTTCTTTATCCCTGATCTGATATTGTATCTTCCCGCTAAGTGCTTCAATGTAATAAAGCAAGATAGATGGTGCAGGTGGTTTGTAAATGGCAGGAATGTCATTGGATAGTTCTGTGAATCTTTGGTTGAACTCATCCATAGTCTCATTCTCCTTCTTCTTTATGTTTGTTAAAGAATCCAATTGATTCCTAGGTTCCTTCTTTTCACCAAACCTGTTAGTGAAGGTAGTTTTGAAAGCTTCAAGTGTAGCAAAGGAGTTGTCTAGTAAATTGCTGTACCAGTCACCAGCCCTTCCATCCAAGGAAAGAGCAAAGAGTTTCATGTAAACATCATCATGTTGATGTGCAGGATCACTGATGAAAGCATTAGCACATTTGGAGAAACTTCTGAGATGCATAGCGGAAGTGGTGGCATCAGTGCCAGTGAATATAGGGAGCTTCTCTACAACTTTGTCTGGAAGACGATGGGGTTGACCTGCTATTTGAGAGAAGTCGAGTTGAGTAAAGTACTCACCCATTATGTCAGAAAAACAATTTTGCTTATTATTTTCTTGAAACAAACTACAGATGTCTAAAATAGACTCAGATCCAAGATTCTCAAGGATCCTACGAGAAGCTAGCTTATTCAATCTCCTCCTATAAACCTGTTCGGGTTTAGGGATGAAATTGAGTAAGCCTTCATAGTTTCTTCTAGTTGAATACCTTGGTAAGTTATTTGATAGTGGAGTCGCCAGATGGATTCAAGTTTAATTTCAGAGAGTTGATTGGACTAAAAATCTATCAAAAAGGAAAAAAACTAAAAAAACCTAAGGTTAAAAGTCGTCCAGGAACAAAAAGATTTGTCCCTAGCAACGGCGCCAAAAGATGTTGTCCGTCGATTGCACACCAGCAGCAGAAACTTTTCGAAAGCTGTCTCCTCACTTGAGAAAGCGGGAGAGGTGTGACCTTGGGGGCAAGCATAGAGCTAGGTACTGTCACCTACTCCTAGTTCCTCTGTTTAGGCTAAATCCTAACGAAGCCAAGGGGGTAGTCCCTAACAAAGAGTTTTCTATGGCTCAATGTTGTTAAAGTTTTTTTAATGGTTACGAATACGGATGGGTGTTGTTTAAGAGTTATTGTGATTAAATGTGTTTGTTTATTATGAATTCGACACATAAGACAAAGCAATCCACGTTGCTATCAAGAGAATTAAAATATAAACAATAATTCAAGACTTTGCGAAATAAAGATGCATTCACAGATAAGAATTTAAAGATGCCAAAGACAAGTGATCCAGATATAACAACTACGCAAAAATTAAAAGATCAGTGCCTTTATGGAGTCAACGCTCTGCAAAGCCTTAAGAAATAAACAAGTCCTGAAATAAAGCTAGTGGATGTAACGTTGTGCAAATGCTCTTGGTATATTTTAAGGATTTTAAGCGATCTTGCTTATGGTGTCAGCGAAGGATTAATCAAGAGCCGGGAGAATGTTCCAAGTTTAATCTATTGAAGACATGACGACCTGCCTAGTATCCCAAGCTGGTATCGCGAAGATTGACCAACTAGCTGAGAAGCTTAGACAGCGGGGAGTTTCGACGCCTCTACTAAGAACTTTAGGAAATTCTCTACAACGTCGGTGCGTTGGTTATGGGTTTAAGTTTTATTATGTTTCTCTTGCGCGGACTTAGCAAGTCCGTTCAGAGTACGAGCCCAACCCGAAAGTCGGCAGAGCATACTAGGTGAAGGATGATCAACGAAGTTAATTAATTATGGGGAAGTGAGTTGCAAATTTTAATTAAGCGATTAATTAAAACTCTCCGACAGAGAGTGCTCTTGACCTTGTCTTATGACAAAGGTTCAAGAGACTTGATTAAACTAAATGCCTAATGCAAGGGAAAATGTAAACTAGCTATGCTCTTCGATAGAGAGTGCTCGACTTGGGTTATTGCAAGTTCAAGAGACTTAGTTAATTAATTAATTAAAACTTTAAGAAAAAGAAAGCTAAACTACCCAAGAGTCTCTTTCAGGCTTTTTAGGCCCTAATCGAGAAAGCATGGGGGTAAATAAACAAAACCTTATGTTAGCAAAATAAATAAATAAAGAGACTTTTTACTTTTCTATTTTATGCAAGATAATTTAATCAGAAATAAACTATCTAACCGTAGTAAAAGAAACAAAACTTTAACAAATTTGCACTGTTCTATCCTATTCTACCTATAGAAAATTATTAAATAAATATGCAAGCATGAAAAAAGGGACGATACAAGCTTCCCTCAAATGGGGGAAGAGAGCTGTGGGAGCCGTAATCCCACTTGCTCTTTATTAATTTGTTTACAATGCTTGAAGTTTGGAGTCCTTTGTGATCTTGAGAATGTCTTCAAGGCAACCTGGAGAATGGGGATGAAGAAAGAGGAAAAACAAATGTTTCTTGGAGCTTATATCTTTGATTTTTTGCTAGCATTCTCGCTTAACCTGTCATGAAAAGAGAAAAACCAGCGAGCTATTTTCCTGCAAAATGATGAATTAAACAATATAATACACTAACAAAATACAGTTAGTACTTAAGCAAAGATATGAACTTTATGCTACTTCAAGTACTAACTAGATCCAAGTAAAAATGCAAAAATTTTGACGCTTCCTAGATCTAGAAATGAGAGCAAGTAAGATGCAAATGATTAGCTTTATAAATCAGAATTTTACTTGCAAACATAAAGTGGAGAAATTGAAAATTTTTAATTTTAGGGTGAATAAAGAAGATAAAACCACTTGGATTTTGAATCCTTGAAACCACTTTGGATCACAAATAGCATGCAGCTGCTAGAAACATATGGTTGGCTCCAAGAAAAGGAGATGCAACTTAGCTCAACCTTTTACTTAGTACGGTGAAGTGATCTGCAGACAAAAACTTATACACTTGCCAAAACGGGGGTTAAATCATGTATTGTTTACTAAACAAATCACAAAAGCATGAAATATAGCTGAATAAAACAATGCTCTTTAAGATTTCTGAAAGTAAATGGAATAAATAGGTAACTTGAAAGCTACAAATACCTATTCTTACGTGCTTTTATAAGCCCTCTAAAGCATGTATTAATACCCACAAATTAGCAAAAACAAAGAAATTGAAATAATATCACCTCATTAATCGAAACATATGCATCCAAGATCTACACAGCATGAGCCTCCAAAGCCTTTCTTTATTAAAAAATAGGTTGCATAAGAGCAACAAGCATTACAATATTTCACCAGAGGTTCTCTACATCAATCATCCACCCTGGTAGAGCTGAAAGAGTCTCTATTTATACAAGAAGGAAAGAAAATAGGGCTCAAAACCCTAAATCCGGACTAAGAGTAATATCAGAGTAATTGAATGAGCTTGGCATGATGATTTGGAGTTGAGCTGAGTTGCAACTAAGTACTGGAGTAATGAGCGGGGGATGAGGTGGCTCATCCTCTCTTGTAATGATCACCCAACCAATAGATAACCCACACTTCACCAAAAACGGATTTGACCAAAAAGGGCAAATTTCTGACTGATAGTTCAACTACTACACTCCGATACTTGATTTGAAATTGACCGATATTGATTGGAATCATCATAAATGCTTCATGCCATGTCATTTAGCCTTTTATTTTATTCAATTTGGTTTATTTTGGAGAGTTTTTTATTTTCTCCAAAATGTTCATTTATAATATTTTAATTAATAATTTCTCCGTAAATGACTTTTTTGAGAAATTATTAATTACGAGGCTAAATGAACTTCTGAAACTTCGAGATAGCTGGCCGGTTGATCATGAATGATTTTTGGATTAAGGTTAGAGCCTTCAATTACTGAATTCGGGTTCCGG
Source organism: Pseudotsuga menziesii (assembly GCA_001517045.1). Lineage (NCBI taxonomy): Eukaryota > Viridiplantae > Streptophyta > Pinopsida > Pinales > Pinaceae > Pseudotsuga > Pseudotsuga menziesii. The sequence continues at coordinate 59,769 of LPNX010797707.1, forward strand.
ATGACTAACTTATTACAAATTGAATTTTTCCATTTAAATTATGGAAAAAATTAATTAAAAACTTAGGAAAAATTTAAAAATTAAAAAATAAAAATTTTGACGCGTCCGGTAAATTTTTTTCAAGTTTTTTCTGAGGGTCCTAGTGGCTTAGGACATGACCATAGTCTATTCTAACAATGTTTAGTAGGTTTATATATACTTAGTTGGGCTCTAATAATCCCCCAAAGCCCAGAATTCAAAATCGGACATTCCAGCTTTGGAGGAAGCAGGAGAAAACCTCGTCAATTATAGTCGGCTATAGGCAAAGCATAATTGTCAAGGGCAAAAAACTCGCTGGAATACCTTAGTTGAAATTCTACGTCTTAGAAGACCCAACCACTCAAAACACCCTACTAGCACATTTTATTACAAACCCCGCGGGGCCATGGCCATAATTATTCAAACAAAAAACTGACTAGGAAAAACTGGCTAGGCACAAAGGCGGATCATCTAATACAATAGAAACAAACATTTATCATGTTTGTAAAATGGCGGCTCCTCAGCTAATCCAACTATGGTACAAATAAGTTGGCAACAGGAGAGATGGAAATAATTATTAATACAGTAACTGTGTTAAATTAAATAATTGAAATATGGTCACTGGATTTAAAACCATATGTGATATGAATGATTGTAAAACTAAACGCATTCACAGACACTGGAGGTACCTATAATGAACCAAGGTAAGCCTCTACCTCCCCGACAACGACGCAAAAAATGTTATCATAGATCTTGTAGTTTCCTCAATAGATGAATCATATACAGGATGGCAGAGGGGAGAGGCAACCAAAGTTGTGACCTACGAAACCCTAACCCCCAAAAGATGGATGGTTGTCACGTCTGCTATGGATTCCTTCACTTGATGCCGCTGAATGCCCGAGTGACAATGGGGGAGATCCAATCTTATTCTGAAAGGACAAATCTGCAGCTAATCACCAAATCAAGCCTAAAAAAGTGAATGCATAAGGTGAGAGTTGGAAACCCTAGATTTAAGGGATAAGCCACAATTTAAGGGATATTCGAGTACGTGCGTTTAAGGAATGTGAAAATGTTACTCGAATCAATTTAGACCGGTGACTTAAGAAGCTTGGACAGATCTAGGGTTGGTGTGTTCGTTAAAATAATCAGACCTTGGACCTTGGGTGGATTTAATCAGAAATGTGGGAAATGCCCAGGACGAGGTTGATTTAATGAAATTAAGGCTGCAACACACCTAATTGGGTAATATGATTTGAAAACAACAATACCCAACTGGAAACCAAAACCAAAAGAGGGGGAATTAAACAACATGCAAAAGAGGGGTGTTTTCTCCCAAATTGGGATCAGTGCCTAGAGGTGGGCAGAGGAGTCCAAGATTGACGTTTTTGAGGGAGAGAGGGTTTTTTGATATGCCGCACAAAATCTAGATTGCCAAATTTGTCAATTCTTGATGCAAATGGGTCTGGTGATTTTCCTACTACTAAATGAGGGTTTTTTCAATGTTGGAAATGATGAACAATGCATGCAGAAAATAAAACAAGTAGAAATTACATGTGAAACATACTTGGATTTTGTATAATTCTTGTGAAATGATGAAGAATGCCACTTTCTAGATAAAATGAACATTTTCAGAGTAGATCTTGATAGAGTTGAGCTTCAGCCAATCACCCTAGCGCCCCCTTCTACCTGCCAAACCAGAGAAAACCAAATAGTAAGGAAAATGAACGAGATCTGTAAGATAAATAAAGGAAAAGGCAGTAAAAGTTCATAAGAAAGAGTTACTCCCTAAACCCGACACCCGAGAGCGGCGACGGGGTGAGTTTTCACACAGCTGCGTCCTCCCTAGCACGCCTCTTCAACTTGCAAAAAAATGGTTAAAGGAAAATACAAGATATATCCCAAACGATGCTCAGTATATAAGAGTAGCAATTTCAATCATCAAAACATCAGATCAATTTCACAAAGTACACAGAGAGTAATCCCAAACAAAACTCTTTTTATTCAAATTCTGGTGCCAATGTTCATGAATTACAATGGGGGGATCACCTCTCTTAAATAGTTTTAGAGAGACATAAACCCTAACTCCCTTTATCATCAAATGGTTGAGATTAAAACATCATCAATGGTGGAGATCAACAATACATAACCTATCACATGGATCAAGTGACTGAGTCAACAAAGGGGGCGCACTTTGCTTAAGGACGCCTATCCTAAGTCAAACTCAAAATATAACATAAAGTGTGATACAATAAAACATTGAGGGGGTCACTTAGGGGCTTAATTAACCCTAGGCCCTTTTACAACTTCAAATCATATGATATAACAACGGAATACATGAATAGCCAATCAGAGGGGGCGCCCCTTGGGGGGCTTTCCTCACTGGCTGTGGCATAATAAAATAATTTGGACGTCTGCTGACTGAAAATTATTGAATGACTATCTGAGATGCTGAGAAACATCATTTGTCAAATTTCCAAGCCATTTCATTGACTTAGGAGGCCAAGTCGATTTTTTCATTAATTTACTAGTTCATTTTTTGCTAGTACAATCTATGGAAACTAAAAATTTACCATAACTTTGTCCAGGTTGCAAACTAGGGAAAACTGGCTGCTTTGGATGAGCTGGAGACATAGAAGAATGGTATAAGTGACTACTTCTACACCCTGGAACACTACTCTGCTCTAGGAGAACCAATCATACTGTTATCTGGAATAAAATTTGATCATTTGGCTAATAATTAAGTGATAATAATCACTTTTATGGAGAACCAGGGCCAAACTCTCAAAACTAAAACCGCAATATTGGTCTTGGGCATGTCTGGAACAAATATAGACCAGGTTGTATTTTTGAGTCACTGCCTTGGGAATCGTGATTGACTTGGTCTACTGGGTTGACTAGGTCAAAATAACCAAAATCAAGGTGGGATACTGTATCAATATGATCCTGCAACCATCCAAGGTAAGAAATGCTTCAACAATGTATATCAAAACCCAACTTAAATCAGTTATTCATAATCACGGTGACAAATAATAATAATAATAATATTAAGATGTACCTTTGCTTCTGAAAAATCTTAGAACCTTTTGGAAGTCTGCTTGTTCATGCTATACTTACAAAGTGTAAAAGATGTTCTATAGATGAGTGAGGATTGAAGAACCAGGTTAAGGCAAGGGGAGATGACTTTTGACTGAATTTGACTCAGTCATCTATCCGAATGATAACCAATACACTCTACCAAGGTGACATATACATGATAGATGAACAATAGGGAATGGTGGTGTCTCACAAGTGGATGAGTTGATCTGAAAAGTGTCCATTCAACCTTAACAATCATGTCTACGACTCACATCCAAGCTAAAGAACAAGCTCTGTGAGGATCTTTTCTAGGACCCTTGCGTTGAGTACACAAGAAACTGTAGTGAAGAGATCCTAGGGGACACTTAGAATTTGTTGTCCCTTACTCCATCTCACATCAAAACACTTAGGCTCTGTGAGGAATTAATCATTGCATTTTAATAATATGGCCAACAGTCTTTAGATTTAGCATTTGTTTATCCATCTGCTTCATTGGGGCCTTTCACAATTTCATTTCATAGCCTTTGTGATTTGTGTCTAAAGACACAGTTTGCAATTTCATTTGCAGGATTGCATTTCATAATACATATAGCATATAACTCAATGCATGTAATGATGGTAGACATATTGCTTCAAGTTTTGGCTGAAAACTTCTCGGGAAACTAGGGGGGATATCCACATTGAGGACCAAACATCGGGGGCAACCAACCATAGAGGTCAAGGCTTCAAAACCCAACTCACCTAAGCTCAGGAACCGACACCAGCGGGTTCTCCTGGCCTAGAAGGATCAAGGCTTCGGCAAGTTCTGTTGCACAACTCAAAGTCGAGACACAAGACAACATGGGATCCATCTTGCATAGGGGTCAGAATGGGGTAAAGGATCTTCAATATCACAAGTATCCATCAGTATAAGTCATGGGATAAAAACAAAAGTGGATGAACTAGATGGATGGGGACAAATGACATGGAACCAACCTAGCACTAAGGTTTACACTTTGTTTAAGCATGGCATGGGAAACAGTCTTCACATTGAATTCCTTAATTAATCATGACACAGGTTAGAGCAATATAAAACATATAAGCATAGGTCACCATAATCACAGGTTAGAGCAATATAAAACATATAAGCATTGGTCACCATAATCATCCTAACATGACAAGCATAGATGTTTGAGATACATCATAGAGCAAAACTAAACCAAGGAAATATGCCTGATCTCACAATGTATACTTGTCTCCAACCAATAAGCCCCTCTATAACTGTGTGTACCAACTCATGATCTGCTGCTCTGCTCTAATGAACTAGATCATCACCGAAAGCATCTCAATGGAATCTTGAATCTCAGTCCTGGCAAGGAAAGTCCGATGAATAAGGCTTTGGAATGGCTGAAGCATGTAAAGATCCATGCTACAACCCCATGTAAAAGGTAGCTTGGAATAGAACAAGAGACAAGTCTGCATGCCGCATCATGGAAGCCAAGATGCAAATGTATATGTGATAACATGTCCAAGCAACTTACCGTTATCAACTCCAAGTGTTGACTTGGCTGCATTCAATGATATGCCAAACTTTCTGCTTCTCTCAAACACTTTTATGAGATGAGCTACGTGGTTAGATCTTTCTTTTGAAAAAACAGTAAGATTATCCTGGTAGATTTCTATTATTTTACCAATTAACTCATTGAAAGCATAATCCATGGCTCTTTGGAATGTTGCACCTACGTTCAAAAGACCAAAAGGCATCCTTAAATACTCAAATGTACCCCAAGGTGAGGTGAGTGGTTTTGTGTCAATTCTCCTTTTTGACCAGCACCTAGTTATATCCTGAGAAACCATCTAGCATAGACATTATACCGGATCCAGTTAATCTTTGTAATAATGTTTCTGAAATATCCCAAATCCCGATATTTTCTATTTCTAAACAAAAAGGCTGATACAACTGGGCATGCAAACTGCCATGCAAAAATCCCTATTTTATAGGAAAAATTAGGGTTAGGGTTTGTGAGATAGAATGAACACTTACCACTGATAAGCCGGTGAAACTGCTTCGGATAAAGTATGCAAGCCCCGAGAACTGGATTAGAGATGGGCAGACCTCTTCTGCTCACAGTGAACCCCCAGCAGCAAGAACCCCAGTCAGAGAAGGGTGACGCTATCAATGAAGGAGGTGTCCGATGAAGCTGCCGATTTGGAGGACTGTTAGCCTTCCCGTGCCGGAGAGAATGCCTGATACAAGAGTGATTTCTGAGTCCTCTAGGCAGGATAGCGACTTGCTTCTAAGAGATAGCTGCTCACGCCCCTGGAATCCCGAAATTGCTGATAATTGTTCCGGATGAGCACGGATGGATTTGATAATCACCGGGTACCGGAGTATGATGCTGATGATGAGAATGGTGCCTGAGTTTCGGAAGGAAACTGAGATCTGAAGGCCCCACAGCTGATTAGGGCTTTCCGGCTGAAAACCCCCCTTTTACGGCTGCACACGTGTCCCCGCAATGATCTATACCATATGCTAGATAACTGATGAATGAATGAAGAACAAGTGGTGAACCTGTATGGCTTACCCTGAATAAGACTAGGACAAATGTTTCACTGTCGAAATCCCGTTAGCTGAAGACTCCGTCTCCAACCCCAACTGCTGTGCGGCACGCTGTGCTGCTATCCAAGAGCTTCCAAAAATAATCATAATCCAAAGTGAAGTCTCCTTTTGCTTTATCCTTTATTTATAATGTTCAACTGTGAAAACCCTAATCTTTGACCTAATTAGGTCACTTTATCTTCTAATTTGACGTTGACTTGCATGCATGCGGATGGACACTTAAAGAGTGCATGCATCATTAAATAATGTTGGGATGACATGCACGAAGGTGGTCTTTGGCCCCAGTGGCCCTTCTTGACCTAATGATGATGCCCTAGATCTTCTATGGATGGCATCAGTCCTTAGTTGATCCCCTAGCTGTCAGTAACTGCTCGAACCCACAGGAATCACATAGGTTAGCGGTTTTGGGCCTCAAGGCCTAATTGGAAGGGGACATTACAGTCCTCCCCGCTTGAGATTGCTTGTCCTCAAGCAACTTCAAACTGGGATGCTGCAATACCTGTTCACCTTCCCAGGTGGCATCCTCTGGCGGTAGTTCCTTCCATTGAACCAAGTATTCTTTGATTATCTTGTTCCTGAGCTTCCTCTCTCTAGTCTGTATGATCCGTTCGGAAATCAGTATCAGCAGTCCCCCATCATCTAAAGGAGGCAATTCGGTGGATGGAGCAATGTGTTGCGCAAGGGTCTTCTTCAGATTAGATACATGGAACACATTGTGAATTTTGCTTTCCGGTGGAAGTTCTAGTTCATATGCCACCTCTCCCACTTTCCTGATTATTCTGTAGGGTCCATAGAAGCGGGGTTTTAACTTCTTTGCTCCTTTCTTCTTAAGTGAGGACTGTCTGTAAGGCTGGAGCCTTAAGTACACTAAATCCCCTACCTCAAAGCTCCGCTCAATCCTATGTTTGTCGGCATACAACTTCTGTTGATTCTGGGCTGTTTGTAAATTCTCCTTCAATATTTTCAGAATGTCTTGACTGTCCTGTATCCAATCCTTAGCCTTAGGAGCCCTACTATCTCCAAATGCCAAATCTGCATAGTCCAAAGCCTCGTAACCATATAATGCCTTAAAAGGAGTCATCCTAATAGACATGTGATAGGTAGTATTGTAGCAATACTCTCCTAGGTGTAGCCATTTGATCCAAGTTCGTTGCTGCCCTGCTACATAGTTCCTTAAATACCCTTCAATCCACTTGTTGACTATTTCTGTTTGCCCGTCACTCTGGGGATGATAACTCGTACTAGTAGCCAGT
>LPNX010797707.1:66880-78993 GCA_001517045.1 Pseudotsuga menziesii
ACGCCTGGATATTGCATCAGCTACTACATTAGTCTTACCTTTCACATATTCGATCTCGAAATCATAGGTTTGTACCTTGCTGACCCATTTTTGCTGTCGCTCATTCAGTTCCTTCTGCTCCAGGAAATACTTGAGGCTGTTATGATCGGTTTTGATTTTGAACTTACTGCCCACCAGGTACTGTCTGAATTTTGTGAGGGCATGCAAGATGGCCAGCATCTCCTTGTCATATATGGAGTAATGGCGCTCGTAGTTCTTCAGTTTACGGCTCTCAAATGCAATAGGGTGATGATTCTGCATCAACACTGCTCCTAACCCTTCCCCTAAGGCATCACATTCTACCACAAAAGGTTGTGAGAAGTTTGGTAATGCTAGAACTGAACAAGAACTCATAATAACCTTCATCTCCTCGAAAGTTTTCTGTGCTAAGTCTGTCCAAGTGAACGCTCCTTTATTGGTGAGATCTGTGAGGGGTGCTGCAAATTGGGAGAATCCCTTAACGTACCGACGGTAATAAGTGCACAGACCTAGGAACCCTCTCAACTCTGTAACTGTTTTTGGCGCAGGCAAATCGCTGATAGCTCGGATTTTCTCCATGTCAACCTGTACTCCTTCTGCATTGATTACGTGTCCTAAGTACAGCATTTCCTTCATGCCAAACTCACACTTGGACATTTTTGCATATAGTGAATGCTCTTCTCAAATACTCAATGTTTCGTCCAGGTGTTTCAGATGTTCTTCCCAGGTTTTGCTGTAAATCAGGATGTCATCAAAGAATACAAGCAAAAACTTACGTAGCTGTGCTCTGAAGGTGTGGTTCATGCATGACTGAAACGTGGCCGGAGCATTGGTAAGTCCGACGGGCATGACCAAAAACTCATAGTGACCATAATGACAGCGGAAAGCTGTTTTGGAGATGTCTTGGTCCCTTACCCTGATCTGATGGTACCCCGAGCGAAGATCGATCTTGGAGAAGTATTGAGCTCCCCGAAGCTCATCCATGAGTTCGTCAATTCTGGGAATTGGATACCTGTTCTTAATGGTCTTTTTGTTAAGTGCTCGATAATCGATGCACATTCGCAGTGTACCATCCTTCTTCTTGACCAGTACTACTGAGGATGCAAAGGGGCTAGAATTGGGCCGAATATATCCAAGCTTTAGTAATTCTTTGATGGTTTTCTCAATCTCATCCTTATACCTTTTGGGATGCCGGTAAGGAGTGGTGATGACTGCTTGTGTTCCCTCCTCTAGCTCGATGATGTGTTCAAAACCTCGGTCTGGTGGTCTACCTGATGGAAGGTTCCGAAAGACCTTTTCATGTTTCTGTAGCAAGGCTTGAATGTCACTTGGGTGTTGTGTGCTGGTCTTTGGGGGTTTCCTGAAGGTGACCAAACATTCTACAGCCCATTCTATATTATCCTGTTGGAGCACTGCCTCCATTCTCTGTGATGAGACCGGTTTTGGGGGATAAGTGTTCGTGCCCCTCAAAACTACCCTTTTGCCATCTGGCCCCTGGAACTCCATTTCCATTTCCCTGTAGTCTTTAGTGTATTTCCCTATAGAATAAAGCCACTGAACACCCAATACCACATGAGTATCTGCTACATCCACTACATAGAAAGAGTCTGTCATCTGATAGTTACCTAAGGCAACATTCAGTTTTGGGATCCAGTAGTTGCACTCCATGCTGGAGTTCCCGGCTACTGCTACAGTGAATCCTTCGAACTTCTCGGTCTGAATACCTCTCTTGGCTACCCAAGCGGAGTCAATGAAATTGTGGGTGGCTCCCCCATCAATCAATACTCCTACTCTATGACCCTGTACTACTCCCCTGACCCTAAGAGTATGGAATCTTGGTACTCCAGATAATGTAGCAATGACTTCCTCTGGTGTATCACCCTGGTGTGAATCCTCTTCTGTGGCCTCCTGCTCATCGTCGTCCTCATCACTGTCTGAATACACCTCAATGTAGTGAGCCTTCACCTTCCCTGCACACCTGTGTCCTGGTACCCATGGTTCCTGACAGGTGAAGCATAGCTTCTTCCTTCTCAAGTCTTTCCTAGTGTCCTCATCTAACCAAGTTTTCTTGGGCCCGTCCTGTTGGAAAGGTTTCCTGTCCTTGTCCCTAACAGGAAAATTGGTTTTCAGTGGGAATTTTTTTTTGGGGACTGAATCCTAAAGATCTCTTGCTCTGCTAATGGCATCCTGCAGAGTGATGGGTTTGTAGGCTTTCACCCATCCCCGTAGTGGCTCTGTGAGGGCCTCAGTGAATAACATGGTCAATCTGCTTTCTGACACATCTATTACCATAACGGCTAGCCTCTGAAAATATGAAATGAAAGCTTCTGCACTACCGGTCTGCTTGAGTTGAGCCAACTCCCTGAAATGTATCTCTGGATCTTTCCTATCAAACCTCTTTATGAGATTCTGAGTGAACTCACTGTAGGAATGTATGGTGTTGTGACCCAATGTCACCAATCCGTGGTACCACCATTCGTGAGCTTCTCTGTCTAGGTGAAGTGTAGCCAATTTAATGGCGTCTGTCTCTGTCATGGGGTTGAGTTGGAAATAGGTATCCAACTTCTGAACCCATATCCTCGCTGATCCTCCGCGAGTCCCATCAAAGTTTGGGATGGTCAACCTGCCCAAGGTCTTCTACAACTCATTGTTGTGATTGAAACCCTTGTTGAAATTCCTGGGCCTGTTCCTGCTCTTCATGTTGCAAAAATATGAAAAAGACATGGCAGCATGAAACTCATCCCCTAAGTCTCTATACTCCTGTAGATAAGCCCCAAAAGGCTCGCTAGGTTCTACCTGCATGACCGGGCCCCCTACTGTATCTACCAAGAAGTGAGGCATGGTAGGCCTAATAGAAGGTCTGCTGTATATATGCGGAGTATTTTGAATGTTAGTGTACGCTACCTTTCCATTGCTGCTTGTAGATCCTCGATCTACTGGTGAGGGAGGTGTACTGTTGAGACCTGTTTCTGGTTTTGCTGATAATCTATTGATTGCATTGAGGACATCTTTTTGTCCTTTGGCTAAGTCTTGCAATGCAGAGACCAAGCTGCGAAACTCCATTCGATCCTCTTCTTCTCCCGTTCCTTTTCCCCTATACGAATGTATACCTGTTTGTTCCATGTCGGAGTTGGTATCTTCTAGTTGGATATCTTCAAATTCTTCTATGTATCTACTCTTCCTCCTCCTATAGGTTACAAAAGGATCTCCTTCTGTATTCATCTACTTTTCATTTCCTAAGCCCACAGCTGGCCAAGAAAACAGCTCTGATACCACTGAAATATCCCAAATCCTGATATTTTCTATTTCTAAGCAAAAAGGCTGATACAACTGGGCATGCAAACTGCCATGCAAAAATCCCTAATTTTATAGGAAAAATTAGGGTTAGGGTTTGTGAGATAGAATGATCACTTACCTCTAATAAGCCGGTGAAACTGCTTCGGATAAAGTATGCAAGCCCCGAGAACTGGATCGGAGATGGGCAGACCTCTTCTGCTCACAGTGAACCCCCAGCAGCAAGAACCCCAGTCAGAGAAGGGTGACGCTATCAGTGAAGGAGGTGTCCGATGAAGCTGCCGATTTGCAGGACTGGTAGCCTTCCTGTGCCGAAGAGAATGCCTGATACAAGAGTGATTTATGAGTCCTCTAGGCAGGATAGCGACTTGCTTCTGAGAGATAGCTACTCACGCCCCTGGAATCCTGAAACTGCTGATAACTGTTCCGGATGAGCACGGATGGATTTGATAATCACCGGGTATCGGAGTATGATGCTGATGATGAGAATGGTGCCTGAGTTTCGGAAGGAAACTGAGATCTGAAGGCCTCACAGCTGATTAGGGCTTTCCGGCTGAAAACCCCCCTTTTACGACTGCACACGTGTCTCTGCAACGATCTATACCATATGCTAGATAACTGATGAATGAATGAAGAACAAGTGGTGAACCTGTATGGCTTACCCTGAATAAGACTAGTACAGATGTTTCACTGCCGAAATCCCGTTAGCTGAAGACTCAGTCTCCAACCCCAACTGTTGTGCGGCACGCTGTGCTGCTATCCAAGAGCTCCCAAAAATAATCATAATCCAAAGTGAAGTCTCCTTTTGCTTTATCCTTTATTTATAATGTTCAACTGTGAAAACCCTAATCTTTGACCTAATTAGGTCACTTTATCTTCTAATTTGACGTTGACTTGCATGCATGCGGATGGAGACTTAAAGAGTGCATGCATCATTAAATAATGCTAGGATGACATGCACGAAGGTGGCCTTTGGCCCCAGTGGCCCTTCTTGACCTAATAATGATGCCCTAGAAATGATGCCCTAGATCTTCTATGGATGGCATCAGTCCTTAGCTGATCCCCTAGCTGTCAGTAATCGCTCGAACCCACAGGAATAACATAGGTTAGCGGTTTTGGGCCTCAAGGCCTAATTGGAAGGGGACATTACAGTTTCCATATCAGGTAAAGCGTAATTGTCTTTTATGCATGAAATATTCAAGTTCTGGAAATCGATGCATATCCTCAACTGCCCATTCTTTTTTTTTACTACCACCAAGTTTGAGCACCACGATGAATGTCTTGTTGGTGTAATGATGCCGGTTGCTAACATTTTCTGTAGTTCGTTTTAGACCATGGAGGCCAACTTAGGATTTATTCTTCTAATTTTTTGCTGAAAAGGTTTAGCTTCTGACCTTAGTGGGATAGTATGATGGAATACATCATCCCGATATGCTTTTAACTCATCATATGTAAAAGCAAACACATCTCTGTCTTCCTTTACTAGCTCTATTAAATCTTTTATTTCTTTATCAGAAGTACCTTTTCCGATTTTTATATTTCTTGGTTCTTCCTCAATACTTATGTTTATTTCTATGTAATCATCCAGCTTTATTGCTTCTTTCTTTTTATATCTGTCTTGTCTATCAAAGGTGTGCTCCCATTCAATAACACATTCATGGGAATAGGGTTTCTTGGCTTATCCTCTTTTTCAACGTGAGAACTTTGCTCATCCTGATAGTTGATCTGGCAGTCGGCAAATTCATGCATATTATTAATAAATCTTATGATTTGACCATCATCTTGAAAAACTTGCAAATGGTCAAGTTTATCAGGGATTGAAGGCCTGGAATTTATTTCGAATTTTCCATCTCCTTTTACCAATTCCTTTGTGAATTCCAATGTTGAAGTTGCAACAACAAGTCTATCTGCCTCACTATTTTCCATGCGGGGAACTGCTATAAGGTCTAATGCATAGAAATATTCCATGATGGCCCATACTGTATTTTGATACTTTTTAAGCCTTTCACTTTTACATGGAAATGTTTTCTTGACTTGGGAAATAATTAGATCTGAATCACCTTTAATACTTAACACTTTGATACCCATGTCTTTAGCAATCTCAAGTCCTAAAACTAGTGCTTCATACTCTGTCACATTATTGGAAGCATCAAATTCAAGTCTGTAAGCAAAATCGAAATTATTTTTTGAAGGTGAAGTTAGGAATATACCGACTCCTTTTCCAGTTTTGGAAAAGGCTCCATCGAAAGTCATTCTCCATAGCTCATCAAACTCATCATTATCCTTTTCTTTGATGGGTATAAGATAGTTAGCATAGATAGCACGGTTTCCAAGATTATCTGTTTCACAAATATATTCATTATCTGGCTCATCTGGATCTTCCACATGATACTTTCTTTCCTTTTCTCTATATAATTTAACATGTGCATCTTCAGAAGCAGGAATCATGGCATAGGTCCAGTCCATTTGACTAGATCCTCCAAGAGAGGCAACCCATTTTCTTGATAATAACATTCCCCATCTGTCAGGCACATCTATGACCACTATGTCCATGGTTACACCTATTTCAGGGTATGGTCCTAATTTGACTAGGAAATTTAAAATTATACCCACGACATCGATTTGTCTCGAGTCCATGGCACATACATTTTGATATGGGCTTGAGATAGTTGAGCCCATTTTGTTCCATGACTTTTCTAGTCATGATGTTTGATGATGCACCTGAATCAAGCATGCAATTGTGCAACAATTTATTCTTTGCAATCAAAGATATATAGAAGGCAGGATGGTCTTCTTTATTAGGATCCCTACTATGCAAAATAATAGGGATGTCTTCATTGAAGTTACTCTGTTTCTTGGACAAATATTCTTTAGGTTTATACTTTACATTCTTCTTTGAACTGACCAGTTTCTCTTTAGGTTTCTCAGTAATTGTGTCCTCATATTTTTCAACTATATTTTATTTAGGTTCTGCTAAGGTTTTCATGAAAATATCTCTTTAACTTGGAATTTTAAAGATCTCAATTACAGGGGCAGAAATCTTAGCACTTAATACCCAATTACCCAAATCATTGTTTAGATCTAAAGGGGAGGGGACGAGTTTTTACCTTTGGCATATGCTGATTTGATTTGGTTGGGATCATGTTTTTCTTTCTCCGATAAACAACCCCTTTGTACCTCTCCATAATCTGTTTAGGTGAAGGTTTTTCACCAAAAATCATCGTAGCATTATCCTTCTCTTGACTGTAGTCCTTCGATTGCTTTTATTTTTCTTTTGAAATATGATGAACTTGTCCTACATTGTTTATGTAGCCTTGACTTCTAGGTTGTCCCACAAAGTTATTCATTTCCATTTGTTCTTGTTCCATAATGTAGCAGAATTTTGGACAAGTGGATTCTTCGTGAAGTTCATCACAAGGCCGACAATAGGGAGGAACCTCATCAATCACCATGTTGTTTGTTTTAAGTTGATTTGGAGGTCTTTGCTCATAGGGAGGATATTTCTTTTTCCACTCCTGGTTTTGTCTGGGTTGGAATGATTTTAAGAAACCTGTGCTTTTTCCATGTTGTTTATCCTATTTTGCATTGCATTCATCTGGGAGGTGCAGTTTATCATCATTTGCTTCATCATGTCCGCTACTTCTTTCATTGATTCTTTGACCTCATCTTTTCCCTCAGGTTCTATTGTTTTTCCTTTGGAATCATGAGTTTTGGAAGATGAAGTGGTGCCTCTAACAAATCCTGGAATGTTAGACTTTCTTGCAGATTGCATGTTTATGTCTATCTTCTCAGCTATTTCCATGGCTTTCTTCAGGTCATCAGGCTCTTTGTCTCTAAGTTGGTACCTCATTTCTCCCTCGAATGCTTATGTGTAGTATATGAAAATTGAGGTATCTGATGGCTTGATATCAGCAGGGAGTCTTCCCACCATATCACTGAACTTTTTATTAAACTCTTCTATGGTTTCGTTCTCTTTCTTTTTTGTGTTTGTTTAGGCAGCCAAAAGGTGCCTTTTCTCTTTCTTATCCCCCCGTCCTTTATTGAAAGCAGTTTCAAATTCCTTGAAGGTCTTGATACCGTTGTCGTCCAGGGTGGTCAACCATTAAAAGGCATCGACTTCAAGAGATAAGGCGAACAACCTCATCTTTACATCTTCGTGGTTGACATTGTGACACCATTTATTGTAACACTATGTAAAAGCCAACAAATGAGACTTAGTAGTTATAGCATCGTTTCCGTAAAAAGATGGAACCTTCTCAATGGCTTTATCTGGGATGTTATGTGGCTGCCCAATTACGGCAGAATAATCCATAGGTTTAAGCAAAGTACCCATGGTACTATGTGAATTATTTGATTGAAGATTATCAACAAATAAAAGGTGAATATCTAAGATTGACTCAGATGAGAGATTGTCAAGGATCTTACGAGAAGCTAGCTTGTTTTTCCTCCTATAATAAACCTTTTCAGGTTTAAGAATGAACTGAAGCAAGCCTTCAAAGTTTCTTCTTGTAGAACGCCTTGGTAAAATTAAAGGTAGTGGAGTCGCCAGATGATCTGAGTAATTTTATTGAACTACAACATTCATCAAACAAAGCGAAAAACAAGAATGAAAAATAAAAATCCGTATTCCGGGAATAGAAATATTTATCCCCGACAACGGTGCCAAAATGTTGCCGCCTAATTCGCACCTTGGGTAACGTGGCAGAAATCTTCAACCCACTAGGTGCGACCTTGGGGGCAAGCTCAAGCAAAGTGTTGTCACCTAATACTCATCTCCTCTATTGTGGCCAACTCCTAGCGAAGCCAAGGGGGGTGGACCCTAATGAAAATAAATCTAAGGTTGTTTCTAACTATGAAATTTGGAAACACAGATTTTCTAGGAGTTTTAAAATGGAATGAAATTAGAGATTAGCAATTACTGCAAATAAGATTTACTTTTGCAACCCTTAATTCAGCTAGATACACAATATTCAAGACACATTGCGGAATTAATTTATGCAAAACATAACATAATAGATCAATGCCATAATGAAAAGAGTGTTTTGCAAATGTGGGTTGCTAGTGTAGTCTCGGTGAAAGTATTGTAGTGTCTCGGTTGGTAAAATTTAGATTATTAGATGAATAATCAAGGGAGTGGGTAAATTCTTGGTTGATTTTATTGATGTGGTAATTATTTGGATTATTAGCAAGGAGGGGGATTCGCGATATACCACGAAGGTACAGGGAATATGTCCAAACTCACAAAGTGTGGTAGCAGACAAGGAAATGTGGGCTAAGTGGAGTCACGGGGAGATGTTCAACACTACACTAACAAGGATGTAGCCTAACGGGGCCCCGCGGTTGTTTTTCAGTAGTTCCTGCTTCCTCTGTACAATTTCCCCACACTAAGAAAAATGCAACGTTGGATTGTTTTGGGAGATTGATTAAAAGTTATACTAATTACTAGTCACATAAATCCTTTTTTGATACAACCAACTGATCAGACAAAACTGCAGTGGAAGTAGAGCACACGAGGATGAAGGCCTTGTTAATTTTAAATACTTTTGAACAAGGTTTTTCTGATTTAAAAAAGTAAATCCCAAGAACCTCTTTCTAGGTTCGGTACTTAGGAAATCCCTTGTCCATGGAACCGTACTTAGGAAAGCAAGGGGGTTTATTTTAAAATCAAGAATGCAAAAAAGTTACCGTTTTCTATTTACTACACTCCTCAAATCTTTTCCCTTTCAGTACTTCGGTATAGCGCGGTGGGTTAGTATTTGGATTACTTTGCCAATAAAACTTAAATATAAATTGAAATAGTAAAAGAAAGAAACAAACTACACTAAAAGCATAAAAAATATGAATATGGACACCGACGCAGATCCCCTCAAGGGGGATGGGGAGTGGGATCTTATAAGCCTACTCTAAAACTTAGTTTAATTTTTACAATGATTAAAGAATGCACTTTGGTCCACAAACCGGGATCCAAATGCTTACAACGACAGAAAAGAAAATATTTTTTGTGGAAGGGGAACTTTGTTGAGCTTTTAATGGTTCATTTTTCCGCAAAACAGATAGAGTTTCCTCCTCTTTTTTGTTATACCTGCAAAAAATCAGCAAGCTATTAAATACAAAAGATGCTCAAAGACACTTTAAGAGTGTCTTCGAACAATCTCAAAAAAAAATCTTAAAAAAAGAAATTCTAAGTAAAACTAGCTAAAAATGACTAAGGCAAGCTAGGAAGCTTGCATTCTTAGGATCTTTGCTTTCCTTCTTAAAGAGATTGGCAAGCAAAATATCAAGCACTATATGCCAAATAAATAAAATGATGGGTCTTTGATCTTCTTGACCAAGTACTTGTAAATTTTAACTTTAAACATGCGAAAAGAAGGCTAGATCTAACGTTTTAAAGAGTAACTTTTAATTACTCAATAAGATCTAGATTTGGGAATTTAAATCTACTTTAGATGTCTTTGAAATGTAGATCTAAGAAAATTAACAATAACCAAAGCAAACTTGACAATTTTGGATCAAGAAGTGATAGCACCAATTGGAGCAAAAAGTAGAAAAGGGATGGTGACGCCTCCTTTGGTGAGATCAAAGGGATGATGCTTCTTCTTTCAAAATTACGAGAGAAGAGGGAGAGCCCACTCGCTCATCAAATTCTCCAACTCAGGTTTCCTGTAAAATACCTTCAACAAAATACAAAGGGAATTAAAAGCACCTGTGTGAAATGATAGCAAGACAAGCAGTATTATAGATCCAAAAAAGAAATCATGTAACACTTGATAGTCTCATATATTCCACAATAAGAAGTAACCTAACAAGAATCACTTCCTATTCTTACCGAAATGTAAATTTCCTTACGAAGACAAGTAATTTCAACAATTGCAAAATATGAGAGTTGATACAGATTACCTCAATGATTTAGGATAAAGACAACATCAACCAAACATCTATGGATCCCACACGGAAATTGCCTCCAAAGCCTTTTATTACAATACTCGGAAAAAATATTACAATGTATACAAGTAGAAGTTCAACCTTTCGATCCGAAACAATGAAGAAGTGACCTGCTTAAATAGGAAATGAGAGATCCAGGGTGGCACCACCAACACTGAAAATCAAGTTCAGTTGAGCCTGAGTAATATGAGGAATCAGTGGGGTGATTTTCCAGTTAACTGGAATGTTAGTATGGATGAGGTGCCACCTCAAATGAAGTAGGTGACCTCACTCCACCTACCAAGCCAACTCAACAAATCGCATGTGCTTTTTTAACCTCACGCGAATGGTCTCACCCATAACATGCGCTATTACCCAAAGTTTGATGCATGCTATATATCCAAAGATTTTTTTTCCAACTCCCTCATGAAGAGGGGTCCACTCCCCATGCTACTCGCTACCTTCACATGTTGATGCATTCTTAATGCTTGTCGTCACCCTCTTAAAACCATTCGCTACTTCAAACTTAAAGCCAAAGTTTAATATCCTTTAAGTGGATGAATATGTTGCTAAACACATGGGACCCCCTTTTCCATGTCATTTCGACATTAAAAAATTGAATTTTGACTTATTCAATTTTGTTCCTTGGTGCTAGATTGATGCACTTTTAGCATTTAAGTGCCAACTTGATGCTTCGTTAGCCAAATAATTCCTTCCGGGATGTTTTAGCCACCCAAAACATAGTAAAAGTGTCCACCGGGGTAAAGATGTTGCTCTGAGTGTGAAAACGAGCATCCCCATGCCAAAAATAGACTCCCGACCCACCAATTATTACATTTTGGAATTTTTTAATTAAACCATTAAAAAATGGCTTTAAAAATGGAAACAAATATTTTTTTTGGAATCTGACGAAACTCTAGGGGGACCTAGTACATGTCCATACGACTCAATATTAATGCCTAGCTCGCTCATATACATTTACACATGGAATTTAATGACCTCCTAAGGCCTACCTACCAAGACGACCATTCCAGCTTTGGAGGAGCGGTGAAAAACTCGAAAATTATACATCGCGTATTCAACATTGCATAATTGACAAGGGAAAAAACACCTTGGAATGATCGGATTGACGTTTAAGTATTAGTAATCCAAATCCTTTAAAAAAAAAGGTCATGTTAGTACATTTATAACAACTTCCCCGAAGGGGTATGAACATGCGGTACAAAAAATAAAAAGGCCATGAAGGCCTGAATGGACTTCTGAACTCTGAGTTTGAACAAGTATTTTTTCATCTTTGGCAGCTCACTGAAAGTCCAACTAGATGGAACCTAGTCGTTAACACTTCTCAAACTTAAACCGAGTTTCTTATGGTGTATCCAGGTGTTGAATATGAAATTTTAAATCATCAGATATTGTCATGCCAATTAAGCTTCTTGCTTCATCATTTTTGTTTATCCATTTTGCTAGCCTCTCATTATCTAGTGGGGTTGAATCTGTCCCCATGGTGATCCTATAAATGTCTTTACTCCTTAATATGTCTTGCATATAAAGTAGCAGTTTGTGCTTGTTAAGTGGATCTATGGAGGATTAGTTGTCATTTTTTAAGTCATAAATAAGTAATAAAAATTAGTATAAACAAATTGCACCACTGCATTGTTAACACCCAAAAGTGGTTCACTACCTCATCCACCCCATTACATGGCTCATTTGTCCTTTTTCCTACCATATCTCCATCAAAAACCCAAAAAACCATGCAAAAAGCCTCCAAAAGGCCACAAAACCCTCTTTTCCTCTAAAAATATCCAAAATTCCTCCAAAAAAGCAAAAATCTCCAAAAAGGAATAAAAATATAAAATAATGAGGAAAATGAGGAAGAAACC
>LPNX010797707.1:79013-101305 GCA_001517045.1 Pseudotsuga menziesii
AGGGCTAAAACCCTAGCAACATGCATAGAGCTCAAAAAATATGTATAACTTAAAAAAAAATGGGACTCCAAACATAGTTTGTATGTAGAAGCTATGGCCAAATAAAATAATTACTAGAGATAGTGTTAACTTAATTAAGTTAATTTTGGGTCTGAAGTAATAGTGATGAAATCACTGACCTCAATATGTTGCATTTCTTTTTGGGCATCCATGTTTTGTCACTGAATGATAGTGTCTTTCTCTCTCAACCTACATATGCGTTGGATCTATTATAGAAGTACGAGATGGAAGAGTGCAAGTTGTGTGCTACACTATATCAATTAAAAGTACAAGAGATGTGATACACCATATCAATTAAGAGTGACGCTGACTAAGGAGTGCAACTCTTTGAAAGTCAGTGCTACTCTATACAAGCAGCTTGTAGGTAGAATGAGGAGAAAGAGCCTGCCTTTATAGCAAAATTAGAGCTCAAACCCCAAGGGGACGCAATTCCCAATGAGGAGGTGGATCTGGAGGTTGAGAAAAAGGTGGGAGGAAGTTGACTACATGGGAGGGGAGGTTGTGACCTCTCTTGAGGTATCCTACTTGGTTTGGGAAGCCTCCACCTCCTCTAACCACTTCATTCAAGTGGCAAGACACACCCTTCATGAGAGAATGCGCCCCCCTTTGGTGGAGGTGAGTTGGAGTTCCTCCTTTGATGGTTGAAGACACTCCTCTATGCTCATAATTTCCCCAGAAAATATCCTCAACAAATCTGACACCTCAAAGACAAGTCCCAGACAAGATGCCTTTGATTTATGAATTGGATTTTCTCCAATTTTCCATTTATTTGACCCTCTGAGTCATTTTGTAGAGAAAACCAAAATTAATAATTGAAAATTACTAATTTGACTCTCAAAAGTGGGTTTAGGGGTTAAGTTGTGGCTTTGGGTCCAAAAATGAGCATGCCCATGACCAAATTGCCTCCCTAGGCTCAATTTAATGACCTTTTGAACTTTTACAATTAAAATACACCTTAGACACATTGCAAAACATTTCATTTCAACAACATTATTTTACTTTGATTCCATTGGCACTGATCTGATTCGCATTTATTTCAAATTGCTTATGTGTTGATGTTATGCTGCTGGAATATTTATTTAAATTTGCAAACATTATTGTCTCAGTAATTTTACTTCAAAAAATCCTAAACAGAGGAGTCAAGATCAAGTGACAGTACTTGACTTGAGACTTGCCCCCAAGGACACACCTAGTAGGTTGAAGATTTCTGCTGCGCTTAACCCCTAGGTGTGTGAAAGGTGGAAACACTAGGCTAATGCAAGACTCGTGAAAGAACCACTTGAAGGATAGAAAGAGGATTGTTCATTATATCAAGGGTGCATATCAACTTGGTATAAAGTATTGCAACAGGAACAAAAACCAATTGGTCAGTAATTCCGATTCTAATTTCATGGAGACAGAGATGACATGAAATAAACTTCAGGTTATATGTTTCATCTTGGATCTGGCCCATACTTTGGTCTTCTAAGAAACAAAGGGTTCTTTCTCCATCAACCACAAAAGTTGAATATAGAGGTGCCGTTAACATTGGCATAGAGGCTGTGGATTTGGAACCTAATGGGTGAGCTCAGATATCCTTTAAAGGAGTTAAATGTACTATATTGTGGCAATCACAATGCAATACAAGTTGTCGATGACGATAACCTTCTTGCTGACAATAAGATGAAGCATGTGGAGCTTCATGCCTATTATTTGAGACAATTGGTATAGGAGAAAGTCATGTCTCTTGTTTATTGTAGGATTATCATACTGAGAAAGTCAATCACAAAAGCTCAGTTTGTGAAACTTCGGGCTATGCTTGGACTTAACAAAGTTGTCCTTATGCGGGTGTATAGAGATAAGTCCACCTCTTGAATCCCCATAGAGTTGCGCTTATGAGGGGTGTTGGAACAACCAGTTCGTCCCATCTTTAGATCCATTGTAGACAGTGCAATAATGTCGATAGTTTAAGGTCTATTGGGTAGTCTACCTGATAGTCAATTGGTCAAGTTATTAAAAGTGGTCCCGACCAGGTCAAGTGGTTCATAGGTCAAGCAGAAAAAGCTCAAGATCTAAGCGTGCCTAAAATTTCACTGCCTTCTAAATCTTATGGGAGTTAGTTATTCTTTGGGTTTTATATAGATGATCCTATGTATCAATCTACTATCATGATGATAGTCGATTGGTCGAGTTATTAAAAGTGGTCCCGACTAGGTCAAGTGGTACGTAGGTCAAGCAGAAAAAGCTTAATAGCCAAGCGTGCCTAAAATTTCACTTTCTTCTATATCTTATGGGAGTTAATTATACTTTGGGTTATATATAGATGATCCTATGGATCAATCTACTATCATGATGTGTTGATTTTTCATTCCATGTGTAGAGCAATGTTCACTTGTGCTATGATGTGTTGATTATTCATTCCATATGTTGAGCTATGCTCACTTGTGCTATAACAGTGCTTTCAACACCACCCCTTTTTGAAAATCATTGTTCTTCACTTCTTGATTCCCTGGTTCTTTCTTCACTTCATGATTCCCTGGTTCTCCAACAGAAATGACTCTAGCAATATTGAAGTTGAGAGGAAACAAAACAGCTTAGCAATATGCAAACCATGGTTAAGTTTTGGTCAAACTTTAGACATGTGTCAAATTGGCTTGATTTAATAAATTTCAGACAGCCCTAGGTCATTGAGGATCGGCTCAGTTAGGTGCGGACAAAGTGGAATAGATTTGTAGCTATAGCACATTCGATGGGCTCTTCAAACATAATGACAGGGATTGCTAAGTAATTCAGACTGCATTTAGGATTATGAAGATAATGCAGCAGCCAAATTAAAGCAGGTAAGGGTGTAATGAGTCCAAAAGAATACAATTCCAGTTGAATCTGAAAATTATCTGAGCTGGTACTTAAACATCTAGCTACTATGTCAAGGTGGATTTGCTGTTGCACATCCTTGAAAATAGGCATACTAGGTAAGACTGCTTGCTACTAAGTGCACCCATAATGTTTTTCCTTATTATGGTATTAATTTTTCATGCTATTCAAATAAAGTTGTAGATATTATCAAATTCAGAAAAGTGATGGGTTGACATTGAGAAACCACGTTGCCATTCCTATCCATGAGGATTACCAGGGTTACAAATGCATAAAGATTAAAATGCTAATGATGGTGCTTAATGTCGCCCTTAATCAAATAATATTAAAATTGCTACGCATTCCTTAATGTGCAGCAGTATCCCTCTTGATAGGAGGCTTACATGGTCTTTAATAGTAGTACTTTCCAGATATATTTCTGAACATGAGCATGAGATGTATAAAAGAAAAAATGACCTATTTTTAGGTTATGCTTTTGAGGTAGTAAACTATGGATTTGCTACAAGGGTTGCAAGCTGGAAATATGTAATTGTTTGAATTACTATCATAGTTGGAAACCAGAAGGGATTAGAGAATACCACATTTTAGTGAATAGTGATCGACATGAAGATGCCCGTAGTATTCTTTTTCATTTCTCATGATTACTTTAAAAAGCCCATTTTCTTCAATTAAAATTCTTTGACCAACTGCAGTATAGTTTTAAACATTCAAGTTCCACTCGTACATTTCAAGAACCTAGATTGCATGTAGAATTGAATTTTATCTTGTTTTAATCTAATGATATATTTTCCATTCTGAAGTTTCTCTCATCTTTGTAGTCTTTCTGTCAGCGGAGGAAGCTTCCTCCAACTCCTAGGTTTACTGCAAGTCTTGCTTTTTATGCAGAGATTCCTTGCATATATTTGAATAGTCAATAATAATTATTCTGTTTGTCTTGGGTGCAGGGATCGATACAACTATAGTTGAATTGGTAGATTTTATAGAAGCTCATCTGCGTGGGGTAGAAAACAGTGAAGATTTGGAAGCAATTATTGATAATTTCAAGGATGAGGTCTGTATGGATAGCTTTTCTGGAGACATGCTTACACAAGAAATAACACAAGATAACCAGGAATAAGACCCTTCAAAATCTACATATTCTCATAGGTCTTGGTTATGATGTATGCTGTTGTGGATAATTCTAGGACTTCAACTGCTATTGTTTAATTGCATTGACAATCACAAAGTGGCCCAAGAAGCAACAAAAACATTACTTCTAACCTTAACATAGTACAGTAAAGTTGAGATCCTGAATATGCCCTGTTAAACTAAAAGTGGCCTTGATGTTGATAGATTCTATGGAATCTCCTGTAAGTTGGTGATCATGCTGATCTCAATTTCTTGTTGCTTTTATGTTGCAATGCCTGATTGCCTAGTTGGTTCAATACTTTCCCACCTCTCGTCATTGCCCTTTTTCACACACATTACCGTAGTAATTTCTCCTGTTAGGAAGTTTCATAGCAGATAAGAATCAGGCCAAATTTCCTCTTTTAAAGGCAGCAAAACCTTCTTAATACTGCAGCAACTCACATGTTGATGTCAGCTGTATGGACAGGTGATTAATAATGACATAATTATCCTACTTGCTGATTTTATATTTTGGTTAACATTTTTTTTGTTTCTATATACACCTCCCAAAATCTCTAATCACCAACACACCATATCTGAAGATACCATTACATGCAGATTCTTCCAAAAGAGGGCTAATCATTAGAGGAAATTTGGGATCTAAAATGGGCATGTTATCACACAAAGTGTAGCTACCCACTGAAGGTGTTCTATCCGGGATGGTAGAGGTAAGGTAGCTAACTGGTGACACCGCAAAGGCCTCGTCCTCTACGAATAAAGGGTAGTTGTCATACCAGATGGGCTCTTGTCACTTTAGATCAATCTAGAGAATGATCAAGGGGGAGACCCTACTAGCGTATGAGGGTTAGCGAACTTACTCAAGATACTCTAAGAGGTTAGCAATGAGTACAAGAGGGGAATAATGAGTAAGCAAATCAAGATATAGGGAATGGATGTGGTAGGTGAGGTTAAAGCCAAGTCGGGGAGGCTTAAGATAATGAAAATTTCCAACTTGATAAGAAATATATTACAAAGAGTTTAAGAATGTAGATCTAGTCTAAATAATGAAAACCCTAATGAGATCCACCTAGGGTTTATGCAATAATGGACAAAGTGGACCCAAGAGAGTAGATCGAGACAAGAAATGACTAGATTTGGCGGCTTGAAGGATAGATCTGTGGATTTGGAGTGGGTTCAAGCATACCCAACTAATAGATCTAAATATTTGACCACCAACCCAAGGAGGGTGCCCCACCTCGAGTAGACTAGTGCTAGATCCCAGGGAAAATGGAGTTGGATTTCAACGAAACTTGAGATCTAGGGTTTAATTAATTATCTTTAAGTGGGTTTTGATCTAGGGTTTATTTAATTATCTTTACAAAACTAGGGTTTTAACAATGAGGGTTTTAATTGACAATTGGATAAAAATATTGAAAACGTTACTAACCTTATAGATTGTACCTGAAAAATATTTGCGTCTGCCTCACTCGTCGATGATCCTTCCACTTAGTTACAATTCCAAGCAAGATCCAATAGCTTATGATGTAAAATGTGTTGCTCCAAAGGTAAAGCACCCCCTCCACTTGTAAATCCGAACTACCGAAGTGAGATTCGATTCACAAATAAAGAAGATCTATGCATGTCATCTAAAAGAGAAAAAATCAATGCACAAAAGACAATTGGTCACTCCCTCAAAGATGAAACGATTTGTCTGAAAGATGATGCAAGATGTCTTAGCAATCTCCTTCAACCAAGTTTCTACCCTGCAAAAGTTTAGTATGGACTCCACAAAATAAAGATCGAATGCATAAAAGATCCACTAGAATGTCTAAGCAAAATCCATAACAATCACGAGCAAGTACATTCACAAATATTCCGAGATTCTCCGAAAAGTTTGCTTGTATTCAATATTCTTAGAGCCAAAAGTCCCTTTACAATGAGAGAGCATCTCAATATATAGATCTCTCCAATACACAAAAACTAGATCCAAAAAGATCAAGGGCCAAGATCAAAAGACACAATCACTCTAATTGACGGCTAAAATTAGTCGGATAGTTAATACATGGATCCACTCACTAATAAAGAGGGGGCACACCCACTAAAAATGCCAAAGGAGGGGCACACCACATGAAAAATGAATAAAATATGAAAATAGTACATGGTGGGGCTAAGAGGTTATACAAATCCTTCACTAGCATGTCCCCATGACACAATAACAAAGTATAATCATCATCAATCATAACAAGAAGTGATAAAAAATCACTAGGACAACCCCCTCAAAATACATCAAAACCCCCTCAAAGTGGAGAATGCTAGGACGTGTGGACCCCATTAAGAGTGAAATTGATGTCGGATGATGAAGGTGATCCCAACACTGTGCCCCAGACCAATTCCATGCCATTTAATTGCCTCAATTGCCCCAATCGATTTCTTTATTAGCCATTTTATCATCAAAATACTGCCTCGAGAACATAAAACTGCTCATATTTCATTGGTGACTGAATTGGACGTCAACTGACTGCAAAATTGGATGCCACACCATAGAAATATGGTACAATTGATTGGCTACACTCTATGTGCCCCTATGGCGTACTAGGAGAACTCACCATCAACTGAAAAGCATTTTATTTTGATTTCCCAGGGCCAAACTACTACAAAATGATAAAATGACCCATATCTCATTTGCAAGTTCTTGAAACTGAAAATTGGTTGCATCAATGAACTTAGAATGTCCAAATATACTAGGAATGAGTACCAATACACCATATGTCCATAAAAAATGTACGTCAGAGACCCCATCCGTGTCATAACAATACTAATAATAAAGCCTGTAAATGTTGATAATCATGAAAATAACAAAATCCATCATAATAAACCATCATCCAAAGCATGAATATGTCTAATGGACACTGATAGACCACAAATAATCGTCATCCACAATCATCAGCCAAAACTCATCCTGGACCCTGCTGCTGACTTGGTCAAACTGGGTTTGCCAAGCGAAGAATGATCAAATAATGACACAAATGCTAAACTCTGATACTATAAAGTACAAAAATGGATATGCATGCTCAATTATCTATGTTAACAGTAAATTCAAGTACAAGTAGCTTCTGCTGACTATTATAAGCATAATATATATATATATATATATATATATATATATATATATATATAATTATCTAAATCAAAGTAATTAGNTCATTTATCTATTTGGCCATTTTGCTAGTAAAGGGTGAAGGTGCCTAAAACAAGGTAAGGCCAAGGGAATGACTTGACAATTGACACTCTAAGCATATAGGCTAAAGGAAAAAGGGATCCACTCAACACATAAGTTGGACTAGGTGAACAATAGGGAATGGCGGTGTCTCACAAATGGGTGGAATAATCATAAGGCTCCACTAGGCTCTAGACAAGCAACATTTTTTAAGCAGTTTATTTGCTCAGCAAAAGATACTAGTTAACCTCCAAAGGCAGGTGTCATGGAAAGCCTTATGGGATTCCAGAAAATGACAAAGACACAACCCTTTACAGGTCAGTCTCACCCTGTTGCCCTGTCAGGGAAAATGAGCTGTACATTATACAATGAATGAGTGCTCATCCTCTGGCTATCAAATTTTTAAAACATTTATTTCTTTTAACTTTCCATCCTCCAAGTGCAAGTGCCCTGAATAGCCTTGCGGGCCTCAGATAATTACTCAGTATGACCTCCATTTCCCGCTACCATCCATAGGTGCGATGGAGTGACCACCATGTTTCCCTTTGGAGGCAAACGAACTCACATCATACAAAGGATGAATGCTCATCTCTTGGAAACTGCCTAACTTTAATTTTATTTGCAACAGTGTCTAAAGACACTTTTTGTTTTGTTGGCTAGGCATCCATTTAGAATAAGCATTTAAGTTTTGATGCCATAGTGTCTAAAGATACTTTTTAGTAAGACTACTTGTGTTCAAGACCTAGAGGAAGACCATCTCTGTGATAAGAATCACACAAACCAACATCGAGACACAATTCCAACATGGAGACCTATTCCAACATAGAGGTGAAGGGGGCGGGGGAATCCTAAATGTCACTAGTCAAGCCTACAAGCCAGGGTTAAACAATAAGAAAGGAAAGGTAACAGATGGGTGGAGAGAGTGGAAATGGTGCCAAGGCTAGCAAGTTGTGTCCTCTTAGGGAAATGACCAAATCCATACCAATGAAGTAAACATCGGCATCAACAAAAAATTGGCAAGGGTCTCAAAAACAATTTTTCGGCAACATCGGCGAAAAAATCGGCAAACTACGGAAAATAATAAAAAAATACAAAATATATTCTTTTTTTTTTCAAAATTTTAAACATATAAAGCAACAACAACATCAGATAAACACATTGGAACATAAATATGGAGAAAGCACTGGTATATAAAATGTATTCATGCAAAATATTAAATGATACATGAAAGTCGATAGTGATACTGAATTTTGAAGCCTCATAGTTGTCCAATCAAGGACTCAAAAGTGGATAACCAATACAAAATGACATCACATATATAAATGTATCTGAGGAAAACTAGCAACTAGCTATCTAATATTAATTCTCTCTCCCCCTTTTACGGGAAAAGGTTATGGGTTGTTTGTCAGGCCTGACCCTGGCACTTGTAGAAAGGTCTTGTCCCTGCTCCCTGATCCATTATCTGACAGTAAGTGATAGATGGAGGGCTAGATGCATCAATGGGTGTATAAGGTGGTGGCGATGCTAGCACATCACCCTCCATGGTATCTTTGTATCGCTCCTCCTCCTCCTCCTCCTTTTGATGCTCCCCCTCCTCTAGGTCTAACCATGTAGGTGACTCCTCCATGACAGGAGTCTCAATCTCCATCCTCCACTTAGACAATATATCAATATTGTCCAAGGAGATGGCATCGGCATCCGGTTCTTTCTCTATCTGTCTCATCCATAGGAGAAGATTGTAACGGACGTACACCAAGTCATTGAGATGTGTGAACTCCAACCTATAAGAGGGTAACAATTTTTTTATGAGTTTGGGCTATGAAGAATCAAAGACTCAAAAGTTAATAAATTATAATATGTCAAAGGATCATAGATTCATAAATTAAATTAAATGCAATTTCTTTATTGAAATTATTACCTCCTACGTTTCTTTACATGTATCTTTTCAAAAACACTCCAATTCCTCTCACATCCCGAAGCGGTACTTGTTTGGATTAGGATTCTAATGGCAAATTTTCGTAAGTCCTTACACCATAGGTTCGCTACCAAGTAGCTACAACAAATAAGAATGAAAGAGAATTAACCTACATTTCATTGCATTGGAAAACTGAAATAATAAATAATTAAATGATAAATCATAGTTCAAAGTTTAAACTGTTCAACTTTTAAATAAAATTATAAAAGTTAGAAGTTAAAACAATCAAATAAATTAATTGCATACCTGGCTTGAAAATGGTCCTGTTCCGAATAGCATCACCAAAGCCAAATGCTCCAATACCATTGTGATACACTTCTATATCGTGATTGACTCCATTGCGTTGCGAGTATCATATTCAGGTACCATCCTCTGAATACAAGTGAGGAGCCCTTCCAACACCTCGTCATCAAAATCAAAATTGCATTTGTAGGCAAATACGGGGTTCACGAAGAGTGTTGCTGCATGAATGGGTCGATGAAGCATCCTGGTCCATCGACTATCAATCAAATCCCACAACAACATGTTCCTGTTGTTCCCAGGGGTACCCTTGCCCACATAATATTTCTGGATGGTTTCTTTGGCCCTATTCATGGCCTCATACAAATAGCCCATTGCAGGCTTATCACCATCAACAAGTCTCAGAACCTTTACCAAAGTTTTACTCACCGCACACACTTCCTCTACTCCTTCCCAGAAGGAGTTAGTGTACACCAACTTAGCAATGGTTCTCCCATCCTCTCTCCTACTATAAACACAATCACCCCTCTCATCACAAACAAACATTTGCTTCAAGTCAAACTGACATTGAAGCAAAGACTCAAGCGTAATGAAGGTGGTGGCAAAACGCGTGATTGCAGGACGCTTCAACTCCCTGTTTTTGGTGTGCCTCCTCATGAGGATGAGAACAAAAGCATGATTGTATATGAATTTGGGGATGCTTCTAGCTTTATCAATCACCTCCTTGAAGGGAATTTTCCCCATATCGTCCAGCATGAAATCAATACAATGAGCAGCACATGGAGTCCAAAACAAGGTGGAGTGCCTCTCCATAAGCATCTTATCAGCAACCACATAATTAGCTGCATTATCTGTAATAATTTGCACAATATTGTGCACCCCGATATTCTGTATGAACCCCTCCATCAACTCACATAAGAGTGTTGCATCTTTTAAATATGCTGATGCATCTATTGATTTAATAAACATCATACCTCTAGGACAATGTACCAAGAAGTTGATAAGGCTTCTACCCTTACCATCTGTCCAACCATCAGACATGACTGTGCAAACAATAGTCTCCCACGACTTCTTGAACTCCTCCAATCTAGAATTGATATCCTTCTTTTCTGCTTGAAGGATTGGGCCTCGCAACTCCTCAAAGGTGACACTTTTATACCCTGGGTCAACTACTGCAATGGCATCACACATCTGCTGCCAAAATGGATTGTTTCTGACAATGGTGAGAGGTATGTTACTCTAGTAAAGACACCTCCCCATAACCCTATCTGCTTGTACCTTTTCACTTTTCTTTATAATTGAACTGATAAAAGGTTGTGCTCCAACTCTTGTTCGTGCAACAAAATGGGATGAGGACTCCCCCCTCCTGATAGGTGAATTAGTGGAGCCCCACCCACTACTCGCATCGACATTGGTAGACATTGATACCCCTAAACCTCTTGTTAAGACAAAAGCTGCAAGCTCAGCTCTCTTTGCTGCAATCTCATCCTTCTTTTTGTTCTTTTCATGGATTGAGTCATGTGCAGATATCATGATCTCTGGGGTCACTCCAATATATAGGCTAACATCATGCCCAGGGAGTTTAGCTAGATGGTACTTCAACCTGCTAATCCCTCCCGTCATGTGATGCCCACATAATTTACATTTCAAATTCTTCCTGTTTGTCCCATCCTCTGTTTCACCATACTGCCAAAAAGGGTCCAAAGGCTTTGGCATTTTTGCAAAGGGAATAACAGCCTCAACTTTCAAGAGTCAAAATGCAAGCCTACGGCACCAAAAACAAAAACAAAAATACATTAAACCCTTCTGCAAAAAATAGCAGCAGTTTGGTTTAAAAAATTAGACCTCTAAATTTATATTTTTAGCCATGAAAAATTAGAACAGGAGGGTGGCCAAAAACCTAAGAAAACAAGCCTGTTGTTCCATTGAAAAACCCCTTACGTTGTGATTGTTTTACATATTTATGGGCATGGAAATCATTGTCAAAATGACAAAATATATATATATATATATATATATATATATATAGGAAGATAAAAATGCAAGCAAACAGGCAAACAATCCATGGAAAAGATAGAAAAAAAAATGGGATACAATGTACATAGCTGTGAAAGGAAGATTGACTTGATTGGTTGGAATCTTGAACCCATGCTCCACAAAAATCCTTGATGGTGATGTAAAATGGTGTTTGGATGCCTCCACAATGGTTGTTGGTCTCCTCTTACCCTTCTTCCTCCTCCAACAAGAAAATGCAAAAAAAATCCTCTTTACCTCTTTATGCCGCGGATCCCTCAAGCCGGACGATTTTTTCCATCGTGGCGGAAAAAATAAGGAAAAATCATTATTTTTCCTTGCCGAAAAATCGGTTTGAGGAAAAAAGCAAATTTTCACGAAAAGTCACCGATGTTTACTACATTGATCCATACTACAAGTAGGGCATGACCAATGAGTATACAAGGGAATCTCTTGGAAATAGCAACTAGATCACTTATACTTTAGATTCCAGTAAGACCAACAAAGTAACGCCAACATACAACCTTTATCATTCGAGTCTCACTACTAAAAATAGAAAACAGAGCAAAATCAAAGTCCATATGTACAAATCCATAATGTCAACTGGGTCATATACCAGCATCCGATCTAAACAATCTGAAGGGCACTGAAACACTGTTGCTTCTGTACATCATGGGCACTGTCATAACTCTGCTCTGGGTCCTGAAAATGGCTAACTCAGTCATTAAATTTGGGGTCATGAGGTTTAGTCATGGCATGGAACTAATCAAACTGAATGCTCTAGATCCACTGAAAGAGAGTGGTCATCATATGGAATCTCATCATCTGCTAATCTCAAAGTAAAGGATTGGCTAAAAAATGTGCTCAGGACTGCTGAGGAACAATGGTGTCCCAACTACTATGTATGTGACAACATTTGGCTCCAATTGGGATAGGTTCTCTAAGGGAGAGAGGGCATGAGAACCTCAGAAATCTCTGGTCCCCAACAACGGTCATCCATCATTGAACATGCACCCGATCAACTGCTCCATTTTCAACAAAACATGTTATTGCGCATCATGGAAACAACGCTACCGAGCAGTACATGTTGCATAATATAAAATAAAATGTTGGAAATAAAATACTTGAATGTAAATACTGAAAAATAAATGCGGAAAGTAAATTCTGAAAGTAAAAATCTATTCTAGGAATTGTTAAGTAGTTGCAAAATCTACTAAGGATAGCTCACTCAGAAAACAAGCAGGGGCCAGACTCAATGGCCTAGAAGATTCAAACTGAAAACGTAAATACTCAGGACCATGCAACATTGAAGACTCAAACCTATTGCTCAAAAGAGCTTATTCAGGATTCCTACCTGATCAGACAAGTGCTAAGTAAAATCATACATCCAATGCAACCACTTTCTAAAAGGATCAAGTAGTCTTTCTTTATAGATAATGATCCAACAAGTTAGAGATGGTTTAGAGGTAACATGAATGAAAACTAAAACCATTCTATCTAGTTGTTTGAAAATCAAAGAAAGATATGGACAAGGAGAAATGAATTCATGCCAGGGATGAGATTGACTATTGCAAACTTCTTCCATCCATAGAC
This sequence comes from Pseudotsuga menziesii, assembly GCA_001517045.1. NCBI lineage: Eukaryota > Viridiplantae > Streptophyta > Pinopsida > Pinales > Pinaceae > Pseudotsuga > Pseudotsuga menziesii. The sequence goes on from LPNX010797707.1 coordinate 92,072, forward strand.
CGCTAGGATCATAAAAATTACGCAAGTTTAAATTTGATGGAAGAAAAGAATATGACACATGATTCATCCCTCATAGGCTATCATTGGTTACCTCCTCTTTCTAGTTAGCACACTCAATCATATTCACATTATGATCAATGGTGAAACAAAACGGGGACAATTTAGAGATTAACAAACCTTAACCCCATTTGTTGTTTAAAGATTGAGACAATATGGTCTTTATAGAGCTTTTCAATCACCCAATCAAAGGAATTAGTAAAATTGAAAGCATTATGCGTCAAGGATGACTGAAAAAAGAGATGAAATGTTTCACCAATGACCACTTGGCACCCTCGAGACTCTTTACCGAAAATTTCGCAAGTTAAAACTTGATTAGAACGTGAAACCACACAAGAAGACTTCAAAAGATGGGATGGGAGGGTGGATTGAAACCATGTATCTCCTTCTTGTAATTTATAATAATTGATCTTAAAATATGAGAGGGAAAGGTTTTTAAATCAATAACACTCTCAAATTTGGGAACAAGGAGAAATTCCACATCATGAGAATAAGAAAGGACCGCCTTATCAAGATTGAGGACTGAATGAAGGATATTATCAAAATTAAGTGAACCATTCCTCGAGGATTCTTTGTAAAGAAGTGGACAACTTGAGGTTTGTCACAAAAAACACTCTTTGTCAGACTCACTCATAAGTAATTGTTCATCCTTAGACTTGTCGTTATACTCATTCATTTGGAAAGAAAATAAATTGATAAGCTCATTATCATCCTCACACATTTTTTTAATTGATTCCTCGAATGAGGTCAGTATATTGTCTTGATCTTCTTCTTGAATAATAAGATTAGGATTAGAATTGGAACTTTGATCGACTGAACATTGATTTAGAATTTCATCAACTAAACAATGATTGTGGAATCCTTCCTTAGAAAGATCTTCAATAGACTCAAACATGGGATGCTCAACTTCAAGTTTTTCTTCATAATGATCATTGAGCTGCCCTTCATGAGTAAAATCTGGCTCTGTGCCTTCTTCAGGTAATGATGACAAAGTGTCGTGTATGATTTGATTAATGTCATGCCCAATTTCATTTTGAGATCTATCATAATTATTCCTAAGATACTCTGAGACATTTCTATTGATTGACAACTCACTCATAAACTTAATCAAAGGCACACTCACCATTGGCTCAACAGAGGAGAAATCGAATTGATAAGGGAAATCATTAGTTATTTCATCGTCATCATCCTGATCATGTTCATCAAAATGATCCTCAACATCACAATCATTGCTTGACAGAAGCTCTAAAGATTCATCAATGTTTTCACCCCATTCCTCTTTTAGCAAATCAGTAAACTTATCATACCCAATGATGGATCTTGGTGCTAAATGATCAAACCATAGTCGGGCATCCCCATCTAAGGATTTTCCTAGGGCCTGCATGTAAACATATTCATCATTTGCACCTCTAACTTCCATATGATCCCAAAGTATTTGCAAATGATCTTCAATAGATATGGCATTGTTTCCATAAAAACAAGGCAACATTTGAATGTAATCATTTGGCATAGGCTGAGGTGCCCCATCTATTTCGAAGAAGTCAAAAGGAGATGGATTAGCTTGTGTTCTAACTACTCTAGCTTCTCTACTTGGGATTTGATTCAAATGTCTAACTGGATTATGAGAATCATTCAATTGGTTGCTCTGATTGCAAGGCCTTGGTTGGGTTTGTTGCTTCTTAATCGACTCAATAGAATTGTTTGGGGATACTTCATTACAGGGATGAGGAAACTGGTGGGAATGATAAGGATCGTGATAATTAGGCTCATCCCCATAATCATGCTCATAATCATCCTCATACCAAGAATTTGATCTCCATTTATTCCTTTCCTCATTTTGCTCTTTAAGCTTAGTTATAGTTTTATTTAATTCTTCAATGGATCAGAGAAATACGTCCTAGTTCATTATGGTTTATGGGATGGGTTTGCTTCTCAGTGGAGTCGCTAAGTGAAATGAATAATCCCACTCACCGAAGGATAAGTCGTTGGGTAAGTATGATGCGAGAGAGAGAAACAAGCATGTAAAATTATGCAAGGGGAAATGCATTCATTGAATTTAATCCAGATGCGATATGATTCAGAAAATAAATGTGAGGTACTACTTGTAGACACTAGAGGTAAGCCTCTACCTCTCGGTCAATGGTGCCAAAACTTGCAAGGTATTTTTTAAGGATTCTAATATTATACTTAAGTATAGTATTCTAGGCTATTGTTTTGGATTGAAAAAAACATGTTTATAGATAGGTAGGCGAATATTAAATATGAAACATAAAATTAACACTGAAATGTGTAAATTTTGGCGAATATTATGATAAAAAAACACATTTTATGTAAATATAGGCGATATTAGATACTAAAAATGACCAAATATCGAATTTCTTTTTGAAAAAAAACCCAAAAATAGCCAATTGACGAAATTTCACCCATAAAAATGACCCTAGCCAAAAGATGTTATCACACAAAGTGTAGCTACCCATTGAAGGTATCCTATCCGGAACGGTAGAGGTAACTTAGCTAACCGGTGACACCGTAAGGGCCTCGTCCACTACGGCTAAAGGGTAGTTGTCACATCGGATGGGCTCTTGTCACTTTAGATCAATCCGGAGAATGATCAAGGAGGAGACCCTACTAACCTATGAGGGCTAGTGAACCTACTCATGACACTCTAATAGGTTTACAATGAGTACAAGGGGTGATTAATGAGTAAGTAAATCTAGATCTACGGAATGGATGTGGTAGGTGAGGTTAAATCCAAGTCGAGGAGGCTTAAGATAATGAAAATTTCCCAACTTGATAAGAAATGTACCATAAAGAGTTTAAGAATGTAGATCTCGTCTAAATAGATCTAGTTTAAATAATGAAAACCCTAATGAGATCCACCTAGGGTTTATTCAATAATGGACAAAGTTTGCCCAAGAGAGTAGATCGAGACAAGAAATGACTAGATCTGGAGGCTTGAATGATAGATTTGTGGATTTGGAGTGGGTTCAAGCATACCCAATTGATAGATTTGAATATTTGACCACCCACCAAAGGAGGGTGCCCCACCTAGAGTAGGCTAGTGCTAGATCCTAAGAAAAATGGTGTCGGATTTCAACGAAACTTGAGATCTAAGGTTCAATTAATTATCTCTAAGTGGGTTTTGATGGCCATCATCAAATAAGCACCCGGTCTATCAGATCTACAAAACTAGGGTTTTAATAATGAGGGTTTTGATTGACAATTGGATAAAAATATTGAAAACGATACTAACCTTGTAGATCATACCTAAAAATACTTGTGGTCGTCACTCGTCGATGATCCTTCCACTTAGTTACAATTCCAAGCAAGACCCAATAGCTTCCGGTGTAAAACGTATTGCTCCAAAGAAGATAAAGCACCCACTCCACCTGCAAATCTGAACTATCGAAGTGAGATTCGATTCACAAATAAAGAAGATCTATGCATGTCATCTAAAAGAGAAAAACTCAACGCACAAAAGGCAATTGCTCACTCCTTTGAAGATGAAATGATTTGTCCAAAAGATAATGCAAGACGTCTTAGCAATCTTCTTTAACCAAGTCGTTACCCTGCAAAAGTTTAGTATGGCCTCCACAAAATATAGATCGAATGCATAAAATATTCACTAGAATGTCTAAGCAAAAGGCGTAACAATCACGAGCAAGTACATTCACAAAGCTTCTGATATTCTCCAAAAACTTTTCTGGTATTCAATATTCTTAGAGCCAAAGTCCCTTTACAGTGAGAGAGCATCTCAATATATAGATCTCTTCGATACACAAAACCTAGATCCAAACAGATCAAGGGCCAAGATCAAAAGATACAATCATTCTATCGACGGCTAATATTAGCCGGATATCTAATACATGGATCCACTCACTAATGAAGGGGTGCGAACCCACTAAAAATGCCGAAGGAGGGGTGCATTACATGAAAAATGAATAAACTATGAGAATAACACATTGTGGGGCCGAAAAGAAGAGCAAGGAGGATGTCTCCCACAGGTGTGTCCCTCTCCAAATCAACTTCCTTATCAAGCAAATGGATCCAAAAAAATATGCCACAAATTCGCCAATGATCTCCTTTGCAAGCAATAAATAATGTCAGTCAATCACAAAGAACATTCTTCAATCATCCACAAAAGACAAGAGATCCCATAAATATTTTATCTATTATTCTTTAAGAGCCAATGGTGCCAAATTTCCCGATGGGATACAATGGGGTGGTCTCGTCTTTATATAGCTTTTGAGAGACACAAATATAACTTACTTTTACATCCGACGATTGAGATTATAACATCATTAACGGTGGAGATCAACTTTACATGGATCAATTTGACTAGATCAAGGGGGCACACTTTTTGCCCAATGACGCCTTGTCTAAGTCAAAGAATAATATAACATAAGATATGATCATGACAATACATCAAAGGGGGTCACTAGGGGCTTCATTCACCCTATGCCCCATTACAACCTCATGACATAAGATATAACAGTGTAATACATCAAGTGGCCAAGTTGAGGGGCGCCCCTTGGGGGACGTCCTCATTGTCTAAGCCAAAATAAAATAATCCCAGACCCAATGCTAACTGAAACTGCTAAATAATTGTCCAAGGAGCCAAGATACATCATTTGAGAAGTTTTCTTGCAATTTTCCTTGAACCAATAGGCCAAATCGTTTTTTCCAGTGAACTTCCTAGTTCATTTCTGGTGGTACATCCTTTGAAACTGAATAAAATCATCATAACTCTGTCCAAGATGAGAATTGGGGCAGACTGACTATATTGGATTATTCGGATTTAGAGAGGAATGGTATAAGTGACTACTAATAATCCCTGGAACACTGCAATGATCTAGGAGAACCAAAAAGTCTGCAATCTGTAATAAAAGTTGATCATTTGACCAGTAATAAAGTGATAATAATCGTTGATCATGAAATCCGGGTCCAAACTCTGAAAACTGAAATCGCAGTATTGGTCCTGGGCATGTCTAGGACAAATATAAGCATTGTTGTTTTTTGAGTCACTTCCTTGCGAACCGTGTTTGACTTGGTCAACTGGGTTGACCATGTCAAAGTACCCAAAATGAAGGTGGGATACTGTATCAATATGATCCTTCATGTATCCAATGTAAGAAATACACCAATGGTGTATATCAAAACCCAACTTAAGTCAAGCTATTCAAAACCATGGTGACAACAATAATAATAATAATAAATAAGACATACCTATGCCTTTGAAAGATCATTGAACCTTCTAGAAGTCTCTTGTGCATGCCATGCTTACAAAGTTTAAACAGTCTGCTAGTGATGGGTGAAGGTGGAGAACAAGGTTAAGGTAAAGGGAAATGACTCATGACTGACTTTGACTATGTGATCTCTCCGAATGATAACTGATACACTCAACCAAAAAGACATATGCATTACAAATAGTAACAGGGAATGGTAGTGTCTCACAAATGGATAAAGTAATTGGGATTGTTTCCTTCAGACTCTAGCAAGTTTTCATTTTCATTACTTTACAATACAGGTCAATCTTAAAAGGAAGGTGCCTTGGAAACCTTTTGGGCTCCAGTACCGACAAAGACATAGCCTTTGTAGGCTAGTCTCACCCTATTTTCCTGTGGGGGAAAATGAGTCGAACACTATACAAAGAGTGAGTTCTCATCCTTTGACCATTGCTATTTTTCAATAAATTTCTTTTTCACATGAGATAGTAGCGAACCTACAAGAGCAGGTTCCCTGGAAAGCCTTTTGGGCTCCAGCAAATGACTAAGGCCTAGTCCCACTACCAACGAGCAGTCCATAGCCTCGACGGGTTTGCCTCTCCTTGATGCCCCTGTGGAGGGTAGATGAGCCTTGTGTTATACGAAGAATGAGTGTTCAACCCCTTGGCCATTGACTATCTTTTAAACCTTTATATTTTGCATCATTTAGATATAGTTTTTATGTGTTCCGATGCTTTAGTGTTTAACAACACTATTTGGAGGAGTACTTGTTTTGAGGACTAAAGTAGAACTACCTAGTGAACCCAGCCACACTGGCCAAGCCACATACTTCATAGCCAAAGATACATAACAACATGGAGTCTGTCATGCATAGGGGTCAAGATGGGGAAAAGATATTCAATCTCACAAGTCTAAATCAATCTAAGTCATGGGATAAAGTTCAAAAAATGGATGAACTGGATGGATGGGGACAAATGACACATGGAACCAACATAGCACTAAGTTTTAATCATTTGTGTAAAGTATGGCATGAGCAATAGTCTTCAACATTGAGTTCTTTGATTAGTCTTAGCACAAATTCAAGCATCAGTATGCATATAAGCATAGGTCACTGTGATCATCCTAATGAGACAAGCATAGGTGTATAATATACATCATAGAGCACAAACAAACCAAATAAATATATACCTATCTCCATTTGATAAGCCGCTTTGTAACTGTGTGTACCATATCTTCTCTGCTACTTTGCTCCAATGAACTAGGTCACCACTGAAATCATTGTTATCACCTGCCTTGTAGTTGCCTGCTTGAGGTGGATCCAGAATGGATGGTAGAGGGGCAAGCAACTAAGGGGTGGAACCACGACTGCCTAGACTCCCAATTGGATGGTTGTCACGACAATCAAGGCATCCTTCACTTTATGTGATCCTAGTCCAGGACAACAATGGGGGAGACCTGGATCTGCTCCCGACAGGAAAGATTGGACCTAGACACCAGAAGAAGATCAGATGGGGCTTCAGGGTACTTAAGGTGCAAGGTGAATGGGAACCCTAGCTCTAGGGTTTAGGTACTAGCAACTGGTGGAGGTGACCACTATCTTGGGAAACGTAACTGTGACAGAGTAAATAAGGACAGAGTTGGGACTATCTAGTACCTAGAAATCAAACTCAATGAAAGGTATTTGAGCTATCAGTAAATGTTGGTAAAGGGCAAAGGCTAAGAGCCTAAGGGCAGCACTAGCTAGAAGATCAATGCTTTGTGTGCATTGGGCAATGGAGTCAGTAGTACACCAACATTTCAGAGAACCCACCTAGGATACACTTTGATCTACGAACCCAGAAAGTAGTTGGTCCGGAAAAGCTAAGGTACAGGAAACCCAGCTCAATGGATGGCTAGCGCTAGGGCTTAGGAGGACAGATCTGCAGTTCTAGGGTCACCGAGAGGCTAATGGCTCAGCGTTGAGGAAGAAAAGAGGTCAGGGAGACCTGATCTACAAGCCCAAATCAGGAAAACAACAGACAAATCAGATCTTGAAAAGTCAAAATCTGATGATGGGGCTAGGAGGCTGAAAACTGATATTTCAGATCTAGGGCAAATTGGGAGGAACTAGCACAGTGTTGGGGGTGTTCTAGAATGCTTGGGCCCTCATCTATTAGCCTATCTTGACAGATTTCAAAAAAAATCACTTCTAGAAAAGTCCAGTTTTTAGTGAGGGCGCTAGGGCAGTTTCAGTCAATTTTTCAGATCTAGGCCAAATGGCCAAGCAGTTGCAAGCGTTGGGGTTGATTTAGGCTATGTGGGACCCGATCTATCCTTTTGTGAAGTCAGCATTCAGAAAAACTCAAAACCCTAGCCAGTCAATTTTTCAGTGGGGGGTTATGCAGTTTTCTGCTTAAAAATCAGATCTAGGTCAAAATGTGAGGAATTTGACCAGCATTTCAATTGATTTGATGAAGGGGAGGCCCGATCTATGAAACCCAGAAATGGTTTGGCAAAAGATCAGACGGTTCCCTGATTTATTGATTTTTAGGTTTTTTAGTGTTTTAGGAGTTTTCAGAAAAAGTTGAATTTCAGCAAGGTACAATGGAATAAGATCTAAAAAAGAAGAACTTACCTGTTGGATCTTACTTGGAAAAGCTTGTAGAAGTCTGTAACAGTGACGATTTTTGCTATCTCAATCAATTCTAGAAGATCCCTGTGATTTCTATGGCATATGCAAGCTCCAAGCCACCAAGCACCCCCTACCCTGCATAAGCAAATGCCAACCATATCAGATTTGCACATACAAAATAAAGAAACTGAATGCTACAAGACAGTAAAATGAAGTAATCATAGATCACAATGAAACTAATGAAAACCCCCTGATCCAAGACGAAGAGAACCGAGCGAGTTGAGGTCCCCCTACAAAAACGCTCCAGCCAAAACGCCCTCCTGTAGACAAAACAATGATAGCCACGAAAATATAGATCTCATGAGAATTTGCACAATGCTAGGAAGCTGAAGACTAGCTAATCACCATTTGAGCACATCAGATGCAAAGCAGATCCAAAAAAATTTCCACAAAAAAGTCTTTCTATTATTCAGATCCAAGAGCCAAAGACCCCTTACAAATGAGAAGCTCTCTCCTTTAAATAGAAATGAGAGAACCTCAATCATAACCAAATCCTAACCACTTTCAAAACGAGTGGCTAAGATTAAAAGATACAACGTTCTAATCAATGGTTGAGATGAGCTCAACATACAATACATGGATCAATATTATTATAATTTACCAAAGTGGACTTAAACCACCCAAATAAAGGTAACCCACTCAACAAGAAATAAATGAAAGCACATGGTGGGTCCAAGGAGTGTTTGACTAACTCCGTTTGGGTGTCCCCATGGCACAATAAATAATATAACAATTTAAAATTTTGACTTTTGTGCCTCCTTGAGGAAATCGTGGGTCTCCCAAAAAGCTCCAGAAAATATATAAAATTTGCCCAAAAATAGGTGCGAGCCCCATAAAATGCTGAAACTGCTGGAGAAGGTGTGGAAGACATCACTCTCATCATTGTGACTCACCCCATGCCATTTATTTGCCTCAATAGCCCAAATCGATTTCTTTAATAGCCATTTGATCATTTTTTAATCTGCCTCGGGAAACATGATACTGCTAAAACAGCCTCCTAGGGTGCCTGCGTTGTCAAATTGAGCCCTTCAAGATCTCTGGGATGTGGGTACAATGGTACAAACAAGTGGTTGCACCCCCCTATGCCCATACAACGCCCTAGGAGATCCAACTGAAACATCTCCCTGCTCAAACAAATCAATCTGTGAAGAAAAATTGCATCAGAAAAACAGAATAAGCATGATCACATCTGTAAGTGCCCGGAACTGGAAATAAACTGTCTCATTGGACTCAGAGAGTCCCAATCCATCAAAGGTGTATACTCATACCCCTCATAGGTCT
>LPNX010797707.1:102099-167483 GCA_001517045.1 Pseudotsuga menziesii
TAATCACAACACCATATAAAATACTGAGTCATATCCATGCAATATAACCCATCTGAAACACCATATATCCAATGAGAAAGTACTGATATATCACTGGGAATCCACTACTGCTCTGAAATAACATAATTGGCTATATCGGTCCTCAAATCTGAGTGTCTTGAGACTCAGTCCTGGCATGGGAGAGTAACAATAGTCCACTAATACAAAAATGATCCATCAGAAATGCTCATCTCAGCATCTCATATGTAAGAGATCTGGCTGAAAAATGTACTGTGTCTAAAAAATAGAATATGGTAGCCTGGCTACTATATATGTGATAAGATCTGGCTCCAGCTGGGACAAGTGCTCTGCTGAAAAGAGCGCTTGAGAACCTCAGAATCTCTGGTCCTCGCACTCTGCTTCCCGCATCCTCGATCCATCCATCCAGCGCTGCAACTGCTACCAAAATGTACCTAACTACCTGCAACATGTCCAGAGCTATACCAAACTCACAGACCGGTTGTCAGAACAATATGTAGAAAGTATATAAATACTGAAAAATAAAGATGCATAAAAATGAAAAGCAGAAAAATAAATCTAATTTATAACCATAATTTTTCAATAAAAGTTTGATTTTTATTTTGCAGGAAAACAGAATTACACTAAGAGCTTCAAAAGTGAGCTTCAGACAAATAAGCAAAAACTCTATACTACTGCCGGGAAAGCTTATTCAGGTCCTACCTACTCTACTCTACCAGGCAAAGTGGAACTCAAGGCTAAGTGGGGTCGAGAATGTATCCCCTCAAATCTCTCTGGTTAACAAGAAGCAGAATCTGTCGCCCGGTACTAGTAACAAGAAAACATATATCACCAACACACCGTTCTACAGAAAAAGGTCCAACCCATAGATCATTAGCTTGCCCCGATCGGAAATGCAGCAAGTGGTTTTGGATAAGGACTTGACTTCCGATGGGAAATCTATTCCTATTTACCGATTCGGGAACTACTTCAATGCTACGTATAGGCATGGGATGGATATCAACGATTTTTTGTGGCTGCGGGGTGATTATCTCTGAGCTTCTCCTGGGAGGCACTACATCAAATCTAGGTGGACTACCATCAATGGAAATAGCTATGCTACCAACTAGGATCTCTTTAAGCTCTTCCCTTACCCCTTGCGGACTTGCAGTAGGATTATTACTATGAGGAGATGCTACATGTTTGACAGTTTCTCCCTCTTCTTTTGAAAGATGAGGAGTAGCATTACCTCGGATAGATCCTTCCCTCACAGGAACATGAATAGGCATAACCTCTAAGTCAGTTGGTTCTACTCTAGGAACATGAGATAGGTCATGATTGTAAGGACTAGATGACTCAGGTGGCAGGAGAAAGTTAGGAATGAGAGGATAAGCAGACAAGGCACTAATTGGCATGGCTGAAGGAGTTTGAAAAATAGCAAGATTAGACTATAAGCTCCTTCAGGGGCATCATTTATTAAAGCAGCCTCTTGCCATCTTAGAGAGCTATCATGGACTTGAATTAAGTTATCATCTTCCAAATACAAATGAGATAACGACCTAGCAAAATCAGAAACATGGGTTTTGCTGACCTCAGTATCAGCCTTTTCACTAGACAGTTCAAGATGGCTTTCCCATGGATAAATAGGCTCTAGTCCTTGGCTTTCTCTTTCTCTATTCTAGTCAATCAAAGCAAAACATTCATTCACTCTACGAGGGATTCTTTCCACATGCCTGGCATCATTGACTTCATCAACCTTAACTATAGGATTTGCAGCATTGCTTTGCTCGGAATCTTGAATTAGGATCTCATTTCTTCTTGATTCCTCTAATTCCTCCGAGCACTCACCTTCAGACATCTCCATGCTAATTATCCCAGCGATTTGATTTTCTTCCGAAGATAAATCAGAGTCTTCCATTGCTAGAAACATGCTTTCAGGATGCCTATACTTCCATACTTTATTTGCATCTTCTACAAAATGAGCTTTAGCATTATTCAACAATTCTTCCCCATATGTGTTCTTCATCCCTTCTTCAAAAGTCTCCAGATGCTTCTCATAGCAAGGTTCCCTATTGATCCTGATCAAAGCTCCGTCAGAGTTCAAGACACAAAGGTATGATAGATCCATCATAAGATATCCACCTAAACCAGCTGCCCACTTTCTAGATAGAAGCATTCCATAAGCTGGGGGTAAATCAATAACAACTACATCCATCATAGTGGAAATGTCTGAGCATGCAAACAGATCAGCTCTAAGGTTTTTGATCAAACCATAGGATGGCACTCGCCTCGAGTCTATGCCACAAACATTTCCATAGGGCCTAGTCACTTCCAATCCCATTTCCTTCATGACATGCAAAGGCATTACATTCATAGCTGCTCCAGAGTCCAACATGCAATTATGCAGGAGCATATTCTGAATATGCAAGGTTAGATAAAAGGGAGGATGACCACCATTCTTTCTCTCATAGATAGCAGATTGTATGTTGACCGGCGGATCTTTTTTATCTTTGCTAGAATACGTTCTCTCGGGACTCTGTTCGTGACCGAATTCTAAAGCAAACTCAAGGGCTTTGTCTTGGCCAACACTATCAAAGAATTCCTCTACTTGGCTTCTTACAGATGGAACATTCATCAGTTCAGTTATAGGGATGCTACACATTATCTTGCTTAACTCTTTCTCGATGTCAATGTTCAGATTCAAATCTCCTAATGCAAGATCTTCTTCTTCCTTTTTGTCTTCGTTCACTGCTTTTCTTTTGTCAAAGAAAGAAGGCTAGGAACCCACTCTTTGTTTATAAACTCTAACCTGTGGTTCTTCTTTTGTTTCAGGGATGCCTACTGCACAACATGAGGGTTTAGGCTCATCAACCATATCTTCCTCCTGCTCCCAAGTTTCCTCCTCTTGCTCCCATAGCTCTTCCTCTACAAGAATTCTTCCAAACTCATCATCGTAGGACAGATCATTCATGAAATTAATGTTGCCTGGTTGGTCATCAGGGTGACTGGTGTTTGTTGGTTCTTCATCATTTTCATCACACCAATTAACATTTCTCTTCTCAGGATTCTCTGGATACTTGAGCCTTCTTCTATTAGGATCTCTCTTAGGACCTCTATTGTTGTTCCAAGAAGGTCTGGGGCCGTAAGGGTTTCTATGTCTCTCTAGATCATGGAAACTAGCCACATTTTTGGTCAAGACAGTTAGTTGTCTCATCATTTCTTGCATGGTTTCTAACGTGTCCTTTATCTCTTTTGGCTCATTCACAGGCTCCTTAGGCTTTCGGAGTTTAGGCTCGGATCTAGAAGTGGACAGGGCATAATGATCAAAGAAGTTTTGCTTGCCCATAGATGCCGCATGCTGCTCAGCCATCTTTGCATTGAACTGGGCAGTCTTCAAATCATTTGGATTTTTATCCTTCAAATTAAAACCCAACCAACCATCAAAAGAATTCAAATAATGGACGATAATCGCTTAATCTTTTGGTCTAATCTCTTCTGGGATGTTTCCTACAGTCTTATCAAATCTCAGGTTGAAGTCGTGGACTGTTTAATTTTCCCTCTTATTTATGTCAAATAGTTGATGCAAGAGGAACTTCCCATCCAACTTATGAGACCAATCACTGCTAAGCTTTGTGACGAAGTGGTCATAGCCATTGATGGATGAAGCAGGTAATCTATCAAACCACTTTCGCACATCTCCTTCCAGAGAAAACAGAAGACCTCTCATGAATACATCTTCATCCACAGCTCCATATGCTTCCATATGATCCCATACTTTGTCAATGTGATCTTCAATGGAGGTAGCCGATACTCCATCAAACTTAGGGACCTTTTCAAAATACTTCTTCGGCATGTCATGTGGGGCCCCTGGGATCGGGGAGAAATCTAAAGGCGATGCCTTAGCCTTTCTTCCAAATACCCTAAGGTTTTGGGGAGGAGGAGTAGTCTGATTTCCACTAGGAGCTGCTCCGACCATTGGGCTAGATGAAAGGGATCCCAAAGGATGACTTGAGGGGACAGTGAGGTTGGACACTTGCTTGTTTTTCCTTGTGTAAGGTATGGGGATTCCTTGAAAGTTGCTGGGACGCTCTAGGAATTTAAGATTAATATATCGGGTACGATCCTCAGTGGAGTCGCAATGTGGAGTCGCTAGGTGAACCACACAAGTAATTCACCGAAAAATATATGTCGTATGGAAAGGTGAGGGATGTTGAACCAAGGTAGGCCTCTACCTCCCCGGCAACGGCGCCAAAATGTTGGCGATTTGCCTTGTAGTTGCCTGCTTGAGGTGGATCCAGAATGGATGGTGTTGTTCGTCGATTGCACACCAGCAGTAGAAATCAATTGAAAGCTGTCTCCTCACTTGAGAAAGTGGGAGAGGTGTGACCTTGGGGGCAAGCACAGAGCTAGGTACCGTCACCTACTCCTAGCTCCTCCGTTTAGGCTAACTCCTAACGAAGTCAAGGGGGGTAGTCCCTAACAAAGAGTTTTCTATGGCTCAATGTTTAAGTTAAGTTTTAGATGTGGATGGGTGTTGTTTAGGAGTTATTATGATGAAATATGTTTGTTTATTATGAATTCTAAACACAAGACAAAGCAATCCACGTTGCTACCACAAGAATTAAAAGATAGACAATAATTTGAGAACTCACGAAATGATAAAGAATTCATAGATATAACTTATAATCAAAACATCCAATGGACAAATGGCCCAGATTATCAATAGTGCGTAAAAGATAGAACCAATGCCTATGGAGTCAACTTATTAGAGATGCTTCGAGTGTAAGTATGATGTGAATCCAAAAATGATGCCAGTGAATGTTAGGTTTTGCAAGTGCTCTTGGTAGGTTTTTAAAAGTTTTTTATTGGTGATCTTTGCTTACGATAGCTGGATGTCCTAACCAGAAATACCTTCAGTGGCTCCGTTCGAAGACATGACGGACCTGTCTAGGATCACAGGTAAGTGTTCAATAACTTAACTACCTGTGCCCAGATTGGGTAGCCCGGCGCCCACACTTGGAATTTGCCCACATGCCTCGGTATTTAAACGAAACAACGCCGGTGCGTTGGTTATGGGGAAAAAGTTTTAATTAAGTTACTCTTGTAGGGTTTAAAGATCCAGTGCCGTTTTTGGGTATTCCGATCTGGGATCGGTCAAAGCATACTCCGGCAAGGAGGGGAAGGAGTTAATTAATTAAAGGAGTGTGTGTGTTGAAGATTTTATTAAGTTAATTAATTAGACTCTCCGACGCTCTCTTGACCTTGTCTTATGACGAAGGTTCAAAAATCTTATCTAATCTATATGAGACTAATGCAAGGATGATGCAATGCTAGAGATGCTCTCTGATAAAGAGTGCTCTTGACTTGTGTTTCTGCAAGTTCAAGAGTCTTACTTAGGAATTAATTGATTAAACAAGCACAAGATGAAATTGGTTGATTAAACTCTTCGATAGAGAGCACTCTTGACCCACCTTATGGTGAGATTCAAGATATTTAAGCAAGTGATTTCCTTAGAAAGATAAACAATTAGAACTTGAAGTAATCAACTCATTCAATGCATTAGGTGTGATAGATTATCAATTAAAATTCTAAGAAAAATATGTAGTGACGTTTCTTGATAAATGAAGTTTTCTGTATCAAAAAGTATGTTTCCGGCGGGTGAAAATGTAAATATAAGAGGTTTCTCCCAGGACTAGCTGAAGCTTCCTTTTCAATATATCTCCCAGCCCTCGCTTGGTTAATCGACCAGCCAGCAAGCAATCCCATTCATACTAGCAATCCCAGCCGAAGCTTAGTTGACACGAGTAGATCCATCCCAATCAAGCCGAGAGGAGTATGCTATCGAGCGAGCAGCTCCCAAGGGGCAAGCTAACCAAGTTGGATAAGGTAGAACCCACATGCCTGGAATTGGAGTAACCAGGGCTAGCTGAACCCACGCCTCGCTCGTATTCGGAAATGGAATCCGTGCTCCCGAAAATTCGGAAGAAAATGGACACATGCCCCATAAAATGAAGAGGCTATACATGCTCTCTAGTTGTAAGCCGGAGAATAACGCGAACGCAAAGATCCAGCGCCCAAGCTAAAAGCGGATGTAATTCTGAAAGTGATCAAGTGTCCTACAGAAAAATGTGAGTTATGGACCCAAAATTGAATATGCCTTGGGGCCCCCTCAACACAAGTATATGAACCGAGGATTGAAAAAGATGTAATTATAATGAGACAAAAAACATCTAACCTAAGAATGTAAAAAATGGACACAACACAATCCTCCCTAAATGGAGGAGGATGAGAGTGGGGACTTAAAAACCGCACTCAAACAAAAGATCTTTATTAAAATTTATACAATGTGCTTTAAGGATTTTAATTCTTGAAAGGACTTTTTAGATGAAAGCAAAACAACTCTACTAATATTATAACTTGTAACAAAGGAGAGTGCTTTTGACTTTTGCTTGAAGATCTTTCTGAAACCTGTGAAAAGGGAAGAGAGAAGAAGTTTGAAAGAGAGCCAAAAGAACAAAGGGAAAGAGGGTTGAAACAAAAAAAGATGAGGGAGAGAAGGCAAGAAAACCAAGAGAAGGTCAAAACCAAAGAAAGGGAAGAATAGGGAAGCCAACTAAGAAGCTAAAGAATGGTAAAAATCGAAGAAAACGGGGCAGCGAAAGAGAAAACAAATGGCTGTCATAAAAAATACAAAACAGGACAGCGAACAAAAAGTGGCCAAAAAGGCCAATAACAAGGTTGAAGAAGGCCCAAAAACTAGGGCAAAAAGAGGCAAAAAAAGAAGGAAGACTAAGGCATGCTAGGGCTATCCAAAAAGAAGAAAAGGGAAGGTAAAAGAGAATAATAACGGGGCAGTGATGAAGAAGAGGTAAAAAGGGCAACGAAAAGTAACTTGTAGAAAGGGGTTTAAGGAGAGGAACAAAAGAAGGTTTTTTGCAGCTTAATTCTTTAAATTTTTACCAACTTTCCCGCTTAACCTGTCATGAAAAGTGAGAAACCAGGAAGCTTCTTTCCTGCAAAATGATGGATTAAACAATACCATACACTAAGAAATTACAATTTAATACTTGTGCAAAAGATGAGACTTTGATGCTACTTCAAGTACTAAACAAAACTAGATCTAAACCTTCGTGAGATAAGCTTTTAACAAAGGAAATTCTTAGATCTACACAACAAGAGATATAAAGATGAGATTTAATGCTTAGATCTACTTGTTATAAAACAGAGAATCAAAGTAACCGGAAAATAGAATTTTGTTTTTTAGGGGTGAATATAAGAGATGGAACCACTTGGATCTTCGAATCTATGAAACCACCCTGGATCTCAATCAGTATGCAGCTACCAGAAACCTGTGCTTGACTCCAAGAAAAGGAGATGCAACTTAGCTTAACATTTTACTCGGTGCAATGGAGTGATCTGCAATCAAAAGACTTGTATGCTTGCTAAAAAAGGGGATTAGAACATGTACTATTTACTACTCTGAATCAAGAAAAGCATGAGATATAACTGAATAAGACAATGCTCTTATAGATTTCAGAAAGTAAATAAGTAAATAGATAACTTGAAACTACAAATATCTACTCTTACGTGCTTATATAAGCCCTCTAAAGCATTTATAATTACCCACAGATTAGCAAACAAAAGCAAGATTGAAATTGTATCACCTCATTAATCAAAGCATATGAATCCGGAATCCACACCACATGAGCCTCCAAAGCCTTTCTTTATTCAAAATGGTTGCATAAGAACAACAAGTATTACAATAATTCACCAGAGGGTCTTTGCATCAATCATCCACCCCGAATAGAGCTAAAGGAGCCTCTATTTATACAATAAAAGAGTGCTAAAACCCTAAAACTAAACCTCATAACCCAACCAGCCTGGACACCAAACGGAGAATCCAAAGAATGCCTTTAATTCTATAAAGAATGCCATTACCAGGTCTCCAGTCTTAGTCAGGCCAGATTACACGAAAGATTTCATGATCTTTTCCTTTGCTTCAGAAGACCCTATTGCTGGTGTGTTGCTCCAAAAGAACTTCGAAGGGTTCGAGCAACCTATAGCATTCATGAGTAGAGCCTTGCAGAACTCCGAATTAAAGTATACCATCATGGAAAAGTAGGCTTATGCCTTGGTTAAATCTTTGAAACATTTCAGGACCTATATTGGGTATTCTAAAGTTATTGGATATGTTCCCCACACTGCAGTGAAAGATATCCTGTATCAACAGGATTGCGTAGGAGTAAGGGGCACATGGGTGTCCAAGATCCAGGAGTATGACCTTGAAATAAATCCTACTAAGTTAATCAAAGGTCAGGGCCTTGCCAAAATGCTTACCCAAAAGAATGAAGAAGCTATTGAAATGATTGCCGAAAATAATGCTCCTCATCTAGCCATGACTCCTGCCGTTCAAGAGCTTGACAATCATTGGTATTCCGATATCATTTTCTTCCTTCTCCATCTCACTTTCCCGGATCACCTCAAAGGTCACAAGCGTAGGGCTTTGAGACTCAAGACTACTAGGTATTGCCTTACCCTAGAGGGTCTAGGTTGGAGGAACCCAGATGGTATCATACTTAGGTGCATAAACGAACAAGATTCCAAGAAAATCTTGATTGAATTTCACTCGAGATTTTGTGGAGGCCATTATGCAGCAAATACAACTGCTCACAAGATCTTGAGAGCTGGATATTATTGGCCCACTCTTTTCGCAGATGTTCATAAACATGTCAAATGTTGCCAAGAGTGTCAGTTTTTCACTGGGAAGCAAAAGTTGCCTACGCTTCCCCTTACACCTGTTGTGGTCCTTCCCCCTTTCAGCAATGGGGGCTTGATTTTATCGGCAAATTTAAGGATAAATCTAGCAATGGTTTTTGCTGGATCCTTACGGCAATCGATTATTTCACCAAGTGGGTAGAAGCCATACCCACTAAGAATGCTACTGAAAATGTTGTTATAGACTTCATTGAGGAAAGAATAATCACCAAATTCGGAACTCCCCTAAAAATAACAACCGATAATGCCATGTCTTTCAGTTCCGAAAAAGTAAATGATCTTTGTTTTAAATATGGCATCATCCTATCCCACTCATCTGATTATTACCCACAAGGCAATGGACTGGCTGAGTCCACAAATAAAAACTTAATGACTATCCTTAAGAAAACTGTGGGTGATAATAAAAGATCATGGGATAGCAAGATTAAGTATGTTGTGTGGGCGGATAGGACCACTAAGAAGAATTTAACTAGAAAATCCCCTTTTGAGTTAGTTTATGGACTCACAGCCACCCTTCCAGTCAACATGCAAATTCCGATCTTCAGACTATTGAGTGATTATGACTCAGAAAGATTGGAAATAGAAGACAGGATTCATCAGATCATAGAGTTTGATGAAGCTAGAAGAGCTGCCCTTGATCAGTCTCTTCAGACATCAAGAAAGCATGAAGGGCACTTTTGATAAGTCAGCCAAGCCAAGATCCTTCCAAGTAGGACATACTGTTCTCTTATAGGATAAGAGAAGGGAGAAGCTTGGGAAGCATGGAAAGTTTGATAGCCTTTGGAAAGGCTCGTTTATCATCCGTGGCACTGCTGGCACCAATTCTTTTCTCCTTAGCACCATGGATGGAGAGACACTAAGTCTGCCCATGAATGGGCAACACTTGAAGCTCTTTTACTGAAACAACCTCCAAGATGACCAAGGGGTCATCCCAGGGCTTCTCTAAACCCATCCTTATTGTATTTTTATGTACTTTACTTTTGTATCATAGTTTCTTATTTCTTGTATATTAGCATTTTTCATTTATATACTGAAAAAAGCAAGGAAATTTTTTTATTTCATGTACTTTGATTTGAAAAAAGCAAAAAAAAATTTGGTACTTCATCATGGCATATTTTTTATATCATATACATGGGATTGAAACACTTCTGTTTACATGCAGGTACCAGAGATTCCTGGATTCTCAGGCACTCTCTTTGATCAATAGATCAAGCGAGTACCCATCCCACAGTTGGAGCAAGATGTTACCAGCTTATTTGTACCATAGTTGGATTATCTGAAGAGCCGCCATTTGACAAACATGATGAATGTTTGTGTTCCAGTGTATCAGATGATCCGCCCTTTGTGCCTAGCCAGTTTTTATTTTCAGTAATTATGACCATGGCCCCACGGGGTTTGTAATAAAGTGTGATAGTAGGGCTTTGAGTGGTTCGGTCCCCTAAGACGTAGAATTTCAACTAAGGTATTCCAGGGAGTTTTTTGCCCTTGTCAATTATGCTTTGCCTATAGCCGAGTATAATCGACGAGGTTTTCTTCCTCTTCCTCCAAAGATGGAATGCCCGATTTTGAATTCTGGGCCTTGGGGGGTTATTGGAGCCCAACTGAAGTGTATGAACCTACTAGACACTATTAGAATAGATTATGGTCATGTCCTAAGTCACCAAGTTTCTTGGAAAAAATTTTGAAATCTTTTTTCCGGACGCATTGGATTTAGGATTTTAATTATTTTTTAATTTTTAATTTTCCTATAGTTTTTAATTAAATTTTTCCATAATTTAAATGGAAAAATTCAAATTGTAATAAGTCAGTCATCCGGGGTTCAATTTTAGTGTTTGAAGGCTCTAACCTTGAGCCAAAAATCATTCATGAGCATCTGGCTAGTTAACTCCAAGTTTCAGATCATCATTCAGCTGTATAACTCATAATTTCTCAAAAAAGTCAGTTTCAAAGAAATTATTGATTAAATATTAAAAATGATTATTTTGGAGATAATTCAAATCTCTTCAAATTAATCCAAATTCAGCGAAATGAAATGCAAAATGACATGGCATCAGGCATTAATGATGATTGGGCTCGGCACAAATCCTCTTCAGTCAGCAATCAGAGAGCATTGCGGTCACATTCACTTAGCAAGCTCGCCTCCTTCAGTCATGCCCATGTTTTGGTGAGGTGGAGCTTGTTTATTGGCTTGTTAATATGTTCGAGGTTGGAAGATGAAGTGTGGTCCTTGATTCATGGTATGCTAGGGTTTTGGCTCCTCCAAACCTAGCACAAGCTCTCCTCTATGACCTCACGCATACCTACATTCACCTCACATGTGCCCTTCCTCGAGCTTCACGTCAAAGGCTTGGATGCTCACGCTATTACTTGTGGAGAGCTCCTATTGGGTGGAGTTGGTTGGTTAGGGTTGGGAGTGGGGGCGCCTTGCCTAGGTGGAGGCCTCCCCTCACTCTCACCCTCTTTGTTTTAGGTTTTGTGCTCGCGACGTGGCTAGATGGTTAGGTTTTGTGCCCTCCTTGCATGGTGTGGTGTTAGGGTTTTAGCCTTCTCTCATTGTATAAGAAGAGGCTCTTTTGAGCTCCCGAGAGTGGAACTTTTGTGGTAGAGTTACTCTGAAGAAATTGTATCAAGCTTTGCTTTGAATTGTTAATAAGAATTT
Source organism: Pseudotsuga menziesii (assembly GCA_001517045.1). Lineage (NCBI taxonomy): Eukaryota > Viridiplantae > Streptophyta > Pinopsida > Pinales > Pinaceae > Pseudotsuga > Pseudotsuga menziesii. The sequence continues at coordinate 113,531 of LPNX010797707.1, forward strand.
CGACTTTGGAGGTCTATGAGCTCTTTGCATGTGGTAAACATCTCATGGTTGATGTGATATTGTCTCTAACCCTTATCTTTTAAATACTTTGAATAAGATTAATTATTTTGTTAAGCTCAAGAGGGCCAGTGTTGGCACGGTAGAATAATCATTTGTTGTTTCAAGTTGGTTATTTATGCAAAGTAAATTAGAATCTTGATGAACAAGGGTAGTTAGTTATACATAATGTTGATCTTGATTTAATTCTCTTAGCATACTTTCATATGATTGGATCTCACTTTTGTATTGAGTTTTGGTGTTATCAGGCTTCACAGATTGAAGAAGGGTGTGAGTTCAGCTACATCTATCCCAAGCTTCAGGCAACCCTTTTTGTTTAACACTTTATGATTGCAGGACCTACAGGGATCGTCTTCTTTTCATACAAAAGAAAGCCGAGAGTTTCTCTTCCTCTCTTGTGTTCCATCCACAAGAAATCCTTCCTTTGTTACCTTTTTCTTTATTTTGTACTGCATTGCTTAAGAAGTAGATCCATTCTTTCACTATTAATATTTAGATCTATCTTCCTTTAGGCTTTGTTAGATCTAATCACTGAAGGGATTTATCATTCATTAGATCTAGGAAAAAGTTTGTACTTTGCATGCAAGAATTTTCAAAAATTTTCTAAGTACAAAAAAAATTTCCAAATTTTTTTATTCTTGTATTGTCTTTCCCATCACTTTTAAGTATTATTAGCTCGCTGATTTTTTTTTTACTTTTGTGATAGGTTAAGCGGAAGTGTTGGCGGAAAATTGAAGATCCAAACTTAAAAAAAGACTCATAATTCCCTTCTTCATTTTCCTTTCTACAACTCGCTCCGGAAGCCTTCCAAAGATAGGAAAAGAGGCAAAAAAACATCAAAAGAAAGGCATTGTAAAAGAGTTAATAAAAAAACAAGTGGGATAAAGGCTCTCACACCCCACTTCCCCCATTTGGGGGAAGCCTATATCGCCATTGTCCATATTTCATTCTCTTTACTTTGCTTAACACCTGCAATAAGTAAAATGGTGAAAGTAGAATAGGGATAATTAGCTTCAATTTGTTGAAAGGTTTAGTTAGATTTGATTTCATTAGTATATTCTTGCTAGTTTCATCTATTTTCATGCAATCTGTTTTCATGCTAGATTAGACTTTGATTTTATTTTTGCTTGCATAAAAGTCATAAAAAAAAGGAAAATTTGTTTGATTAGTTGCTAGTTAGTGGTTTTTTATTTCATTGAAAAGATTAAATAAAAAAAAGAACCAAAATCTCTTGAATCTCACCATAAGGTGGATCAAGAGTGCTCTCTGTCGGAGAGTTCATTTAATTTTGCTTTTATTTCATGTACTTTTGCTTCATTGTAATTTAACTAATTAATTTCTAAGTCTTTTGAACTTGCTTGAATCCAAGTCAAGAGCACTCTCTATCGGAGAGCATGTTAACTGTTTGCATCATCCTTGCATCTAGGCATATAGTGTAGATAAAACTCTTGAACTTCTGTCATAAGACAAAGTCAAGAGCGCTCTCTGTCGGAGGGTTTTAATTATTTCTTTAATAAAATTTTGCAACCCACATTCCTCTCTAATTAATTTATCTCGTTGTTTCCTTGCCGGAGTATGCTCTAACTGACCTAAAAAATTGGAGTACCTAGAAATGACATTGGACTGTTAATCTTACAAGATTCAACATAATAAATTTCCCCCCATAACCAACGCACCAGCGTTGTAGAAAGTTTCCCAAGTCATTCCTAGGAAGGGCACCGGAACCCCCGTTGGCTAGAGTCTCAGCTAGCTGGTCAATCTTCGCGATACCAGCCTGAGATACTGGGCGGGCCGTCATGTCTCGAACGGAGTAACTCGGAAGACTTTCCCGGTTGGTCTCTTGATACCTTTTGTTGAACCTTAAACAAGACCATTAAAAAACTTTAAAATAAACCAAGATTAATCTCAATACACATTCAATGGCACTATTTTGAGACTCACATCCTTGGTACGCTTAAGCATTTCTGATAAGTTGACTCCATAAGGCACTAGTCCGTTCTTTTATGCATTATTGATAATCTGGGCCATTTGTCCATTGGATATTTTGAGTAAAGTTTATATCTTTGAATGCTATATTATTTCGTGAGTTCTCAACATATTGTTTATCTTCTAAATCGTATGATAGCAACGTGGATTGCTCTTTCGTCTCATGTTTATTTTTCAGTTATCTAATATGCAATCTTCGTTCATCATAACAAACTCCTAAAAAACACCCATCTGCATCCGTAACCGTTAGAAACACTTAAAACAACTTAAGAGCCATAGAAACTCTTTTGTAGGGACCACCCCCTTGGCTTCGTTAGGAGTTAGCCTAAACGAAGGAGCTAGGAGTAGGAGACAGTACCTAGCTCTGTGCTTGCCCCCAAGGTCACACCTCTCCCACTTTCTCAAGTGAGGAGACAGCTTTCGGAAAGTTTCTGCTGCTGGTGTGCAATCGGCGGACAACAAAGTTAAAATAGAAATTGAACTATTAATGAATGCAATTAGTACAATAAAGAAGAGCTTAATGTTCATCAATCAACATGCATCTCTTAACTAAAGAAATCCATGCAAAAGTTAATAACAGAAATCGTGCATGGATGGCACTAAGAGTGAAGCATTGATGACACTTAAGTTATCATGTGAACTAGGTGACCAGCAGTTAGTTAAAGATTGAGTTTAGTTCAAGTAAGTTAACATTCAGTACAAGTCATTTCACTTTCAATTGAAGACATTGAACATTCTGTTAAAGCTAACTGAGGAAAGGAAGGGCGCTAATGGTTACATGTAGGGAGTTCTAGTTAGCTCTTCCTTGTGAATGCGCTATGTGGTGCTTTCAGTGTAGTGTGTTTACTGAGCCTCCTATGCACTACCTTCTGCATGCTAGGGTTTTTGGCTTGTTATTAATATGCTAGGCATATGGAAAGTTCAATATAGTTGCATACAGTTGTTTTTGCAGGATTGCATTGGATCTCTCTTCTCTACTGCTGAGGTGATATCTCTTATTGGGCAATCTGCTTATGTGTTGAAAACCATTCTCTGCAAATGTATCTATCATACTCAAAAAATTGTTGGATTTTTCATCGTCCATGTTTGGAGGGTTTTCCGAAGGTATATCTTGTTTCTCATGGTTAATTGATTTATATGGCTGATTTATGTGGCTGATTTATTTATGAGATTCATATGTGACTGATTTATGAAATTCATGAGTGCTGAAATTGTTTGATAAAAATTTTAAATTTCAAGCATCTCCGATTTTGCTCAAACATCAACATATACTTGGAAATATTGGAGAACCTTGGACGTGTGTTTACAGCAGGCTGCACAATCGCTTCCAGTACTGAACTTCGCCGAAGTCTTATGAGGAATTAAAATTTTTGAATTATACTACCTAGCAAATTCTTATCTAGCTTTAACAAAATAATTTTGAAAACAAATGTTTTATCATCTAATTGTCGCTGAACAGTGAATACATAATGATTGAACCAAGTTTGGGTCTTCCTCTTTAAGCCCAAAAAAACAAATTGCTTAATGGATTCTCTTGATTTGAAAGCTCAACTACCACAGCGGTGACATGAAACAAACAACTTTGGCAAACTAAGGCCTCCCATTTATATGAGTGCAGTAATAGAAAGACCTGTCATTTTACTACTAATTTTTTATAACTGAATTGTTGACTAAAGTATATTTTCCAGAGATTAAGTTCGAATATCCCAAAGGATGTTTATATTTTACATGAAAATTGACTGCAAACAAATTGTTGGAGAAAGGGTTCTTGTTCACGACCAGATAGCCATTTCTTTAAGCATTTGATGCATGAATTTTCGTTGAGATTACTCATAATTTACAATGCGTTTTTGCCAAATCTTTCCTTACTTTAAGAACTTTATAAATAACTAAATTAATTTGCATTGATACAGTTATAAATTATGCTCAACTGATGTGCAGGGAGTGGAGGTACAAGATCAAGAGCCATGTTTGAATAAATTTCGTAAAAGAAAGCAGGCAGATATTGTCTTGAATGGTTTGAATGCTGGATCATCTTCAACCAATAAGAAAACACTTAAAGTGCAACAGAAGAAATTATTGAAGGAGGAAAAATTCAGAAACAGACTTATTAGAACGCAACAGAAGAAAATATTGAAGGAAGAAAAAATCAGAAACAGACTTTACAGAGCGCAAGAAAAGAAACTATTGAAGGATAAAAGAATCAGAGACAGATTGCAATCTGGACAAGCTGAATTGAATGAGGAACATTTAATGCTTCTTGATCCATCTTTGAAGGGACTCATTGGGTTTGGAGTTCCTGGATACCCTGTGGGACAGCGTCCGAAGGAGTTAAAGTCATTTATGCAAGGACCACCATTCTTCTACTTTGAAAATGTGGCCATGGCACCAAAAGATGTTTGGAAGACTATATCTCGTCATTTTGGTGGCGTTGACCCAGAGTTTGTTGACTCGAAATATTTTTCAGCTTCTATGAGGCCAAGAGGCTACGTTCACAACCTTCCTATAGAAGGGCGGTTGCAAGTCCTACCCCTGCCTCCTATGACAATTCATGAAGCATTGCCTCAAACAAAAAAGTATTGGCCTCCCTGGGATGGTAGAAAAAAACTGAACTGCATATGCGGCGCAAGAGGCAGTGATATCCTATGCCAAGAACTCAGATCTATAATGACAAACTCAAATGGAAATCCAGCATTACCTGACCAGGCCTACATACTCGAAAACTGTAAGAAGTGGAACTTGGTTTGGGTGGGGCCAGATCAGATGGCCCCTTTGGAACCTAATGAGATAGAGCTCATATTAGGATTTGATAAAGATCACAGTCGTGGAGCATCTGCTCGAACTGATCGCTTACAATGTCTGGGCAATGCATTCCAGATAGACACGGTTGCATACCATTTATCTGTTTTGAAACCATTTTATCCAGACGGACTAACCATCCTTTCTCTATTTTCTGGTATCGGTGGTGCAGAGGTTGCTTTGCATCGTATTGGAATACATTTAAAATGTGTTGTGTCCGTGGAAATATGTCCAAAGAACAGGCTTATCCTTGGTAGTTGGTGGACGAAAACACATCAAACAGGTCGACTGATTGAGAAGGAAGATGTTCAACATTTGACCAGAGATGCACTAGAGGAACTAGTAGATATAGTAGGAGGCTTTGATCTCATTATTGGTGGCAGCCCATGCAATAACCTATCTGGTAACAATAGAGTAAGCAGGGATGGACTAGAGGGGAAGCAATCTTCTATTTTCTATGAGTTTCCTCGGATTTTGAATGAGGTGAAGCAAATAATGCGCTCAAGAGGGATGATGGCATAAGATTTACTACTCTAATTTGGACTTATTTCTGTGATGGTAAGCCAGGTTTCACAAAGGGTTTTAAATCGAATAAGCTTTGGTGCACTGTTTTCTGTCAATCCGTTCTTTCAAATCAAATCACAGGCGCCATATCTGAAAATCACCTTGGTTTGTGTCTAGATGACTCGTCAATTATATACTGTTATTCTACAAGGGATACAATATTACAAACAGAATTCCTTGGTTACAACTTACACGGCCATTTTTTCCAGTGTATTAGTAATGTTTTTTCTTGTAGATAATCTTTATCATCTACTCGTATACTCTAATTTCCCTTTTGTCCAGTTAGAAAGATTAAATTGTAAATTGCAGATTAAAAGATGTTTAGTCAATAATCCTATGTGCCACATATGAAATTTTGTTATAACATACTTCTTAAAACAAGGTTAGCTCTTCCATTTCTTTCGTAATAAAACCAAATTCATCCATCGTATATTGTGAAGCAGACACAATGAACATTGTAATGTTTAAGAGACGTTTTTTAATTTTAGATATGAAAGTTAAAATGTTGTGTGCCATTCTTCTAAAAACTCAGCAATTATATTGCATATGTTTTACACATCAGAGAAATTGATTGCTATCAAAGTAAAGAAAACAATTATATATCCGGATTCTCAGCCAAAATTACAAGTTAAATGAAGTTGCAATAGTTGTCACTTTTCCTCGGAGAAATAGTCCGTTGATACCATGGATTATAATAGAAGTCTTAGAGCAACTGGAGATGGAAATTTCTGCTGACTGTCATTATTTACAATGTTAGCAGCTGAGAGTGTGTGGCGCTAATCTGATGACCCTTAATACTTCTGCGTAGTTTTACGGAGATAAATCTTAGAGCAACCAGGGCAAAACACTCCCGTGACGCTAATCGACAGGGCAAGGAGGAATGGAATCGTTTAAGTACATTAGAGTCAAGCCCTAAAAACCTACTAACCTCCTTGCACTGGGTGATGCTAAACACCTTAGACTGAGTGAGGATAATCTGAGTCAGTTTTAAATTTTAAAAGAAACAAATCGCGTACAGCATTTCAAATGTTATATAATGTATCTGCGTATTAAAGAGCATTTATACTCTTTTCTTTTTTGTGTTAACATGAATGGAAATAAATCCAATGCAAGTTTTGGGTATTTTTGTTATCAGGGTATATAAATTTCTTGTTCTTATATTCCGGAATGGATAACCATAAGCAGAATTGAATTCAACAGAAAATCTCTGTTTTTTTTAAATAGAAATAAACATGAAATTTTCATGGCAAAGAAAAAAATTGACGAAGCCCAAACAATAATTACCAAAGCTGATTAATTTTATTCTCGCTCCAATGGTTCTTATAAAATCAGGTAACAATACCAGAAAGTCGAGGTAGAATTCAAGACAACAGAATACAATCTTCAAAGCATATGGGTCTGGTTCTTCGCCTCATTTTTATTTGGGCGTATCCTAACACCACAAAGTAAGGTACCCTCTTAGCAGGGAGTTTCGATGCGCCAGGTGGTAATGGAGGAATACCATAAGAAAACCAGAACAAAGATGCCTCACTACCTGGAGCTGAAATTATTGATTTAGTATCCAAGGCGGGAACAGAGATTAACAATCAAGTGCATATATAATTATACCTTTTTACTGGAAAGGTTAAGCTTTACCTCACAAGAACACTCATAGAGGCTTTGAAGAAAACTACGCGTTAAGAACAGCAGCAGAATTGTTGTGCTTTACGGTTATCTTCTTATGAAAGTCTGCATTATATGCCAAGAAAGGTAAAGTTATAAATTTCATTTTATAGTAGTTGAAAGAAACTAGTATAAAAAATATTATACTTCTGGAAGGAATCCATAAAAGGTCATTTATTAAACCTGCCGTTGCATAGTATATTGCATTCAGTTCAATGTTGACTGCATATTACTTTGGCCATTGATCATAAATTTCTCTTTGTTTTTCACGGTTTGACCTGATGTACAGGATTTTATTTATTTTTTCATATATTTAACACTATTTCACTGTTATTCTAGACTCTAGAGCCAGTGGTGACTTCCCATTTGGCACCGCCCTCCATCTGCCGCCTGCCTCACCTTCCTATATCGAAGCTTTCCCCAGCTCTATACACTGCTATGGGATCAATGAAGAACGGGGTTCGAATCCTTCTACCGAGGAAGCAGCTAACGGTCGAGTGAACTGCGGATGAGTGACCCGCCTATAACTGTGTCCTTTACCCGATCAATTTCACCTTTAAAGATTGAGCTTGACTGTTATGTGATGTGGCGAGGCCCATTCCTGACATCCAAGTGCGAGGAAATATGCTCATCAGATACCCAAAATTTAAAAAATGCTTGGATCGATCGCTAGCACCCGTAACATATACTGATTGTTCTATTGTGCTATGTCTCTCTGCGCCGGCAGGTCTCTCTACTGTGATACGTCTAGCCACAGGTATTTCTCTTTGCCACTATATGGCTTGCAACTAGAGATTTATCGATTCTTACAGTTCCCTTTGCCACTATATGTTCTGTTATAGATACTTACAGCTCCCTTTGCCACTATATGTCTCGCTGCTAGAGATTTATAGCTCCATTTGCTACTGTATGTCCAGCTAGAGATTTATAATTATTTACAGCTCAAATATATAGAGCAGCCCGCAAATCTGAAACAATTAGATTCATGCTTTTCAGGAAAAATGCAGATATTAGATGTCCAACAAGAGCTGAGTTGCTCTCTAGGAAATGTTATCCGCAACACAGATTCGTGCGTTTAATAAAATGCATTTAAAGCCAACAAAATTCAATGGCAGGCCCTTGCCCTTAACCCTTTTGAGCCTCAATAATAACCAGAAATAAGCAAATTCATGTTTGAGGAACGGCTACATCTAACTGAAAATCAATTCCAGAGATGAAAACTGGGAATAGGAGCTCCAAACTCGAATAGATTAGTTACTGTAATGGTGTCACAGAATTCTGTTGCTACTTTCCACGCTGACTTACAACAGCATCAACAGTTAAAAATCAACATCTATAAGCACGAACTAAGATGGAATTCAACTCCAGAAATGAAAACATCTATAAGCAGGAACTAAGATGGAATTCAACTCAAGAAACGAAAACTGGGAATAGGAGCTCCAAGCTAAAATGGATCCCATCATTCATATAGTTAACATGGCGTCAAGGATTTCATTTTTAACTTTTAATGCTGACTTACAACAACATCTACAGTCAGAAATGAACTAATACAGGAACTAATAGGTATCTATTGTAGTACCAAATAACTGAGGAGTTTATATCACTGCATCCATGATAATGTTATATATCTTTTGGTATTGGTTTATATCACTGCATCCATGATAGTGTTATATATCTTGGTAAGTGGTTTATATGACTGCACCCATGATATTGTTAATATATTTTTTTTGGTATTGATTAAGTAAATTTCAAATAAATATTGTTATATTCTTTTTGGTATTGGTTAAATAAATGCAAAGAAAACACTTAAAATGTCATGAAATTGTTGTTTTTCTGATACCCATTTAAAGAAAAAAAAATTGGTATTGGTTAAGCAAATTTCAAATAAATTCAAAGAAATATCTTCATGTCATGAAATTGTTGTTTTTCTAATATCCATTTAAAAAAAAATCAAAGGAAAGCTTAGGAATTTTTTAAATTCAGTGTGTGTCAATCGGGGCTTAGATTATCCATCAACATATACATTTAAAAATTAAATACAAATCTAATTAAAATAAATAAATAACTTGCAATCATTTATATTATGTTAAAGCTTGGAAAATAATTATTAAAAAAACACATTAAGTTGCAATCATTCATATGATTCTGAATTATGATTCGATATACACGTATTCAAGCATACATAGACGGCCTCCATCTCGGCTCGTCTTAGCTCCGCTCCACACCGGCCTCAAAACATTCTCCTTCGCCCAGAAACAAATATTGTTTTCTGTTGATCTTATTTTTCTATGGGTACTTGATTATAACCAGAAAATCAATTTATAAAGGAGTAACACTTGTGACCAACGACTTCATTGATAATCTCGTTGACAAAGGATCCACAACAGCTTAGAATCCCCAAAAAATGAGTGTGCATACTTATCTCTCAAATGGTACCTAAATCCATTTTTGAGATTTGAATTGAATCTAATGAAAATTGGAAACTTTAAATACTTGAAGAATGGGGTATGGAGCTATGACATAATTGATTCGCAAACCTTCAAGATTTGAATTGAATCCAATGAAAATTGAGAACTTTAAATACTTGAAGAATGGGGTGCGGAGCTTTGCATTTTGACAGTTAATTGGGTTTTAAAAAACACCAATCACTTAAATAAGCTAAGTTTAAACATTTTGAAAAGAAATTTGTGCCTTTGCTTTTTCCTTAGCAAAAGTTGTTGAATTTCCAAAACACCAACCTTTTAAACCAGCTACGTTTTAACATTTTGGAAACAATTTGTGTAGGCTTCGTGGGGATCCATTAAATTTACAAATTCTAAGATTTTGATGTAATGAGGAGCCTCCATTCTAATAGAATGAAATATTTACAGCATTCTTTGTTCAGATATTTCTATTTGCCCTTTAACAAAATAATTGTGCAATACCAATGCAATAAATCAAAACTTATAAAGCATATTTCCATTTCATACAAAAATTGATAGTGTAAGATAATGCTTGAAGAATAGTTGGATTTTGTAGTTTACCATTTTCGTAGCTCCTGTGTCCTCTTTACGTAGCTCAACGTGATGGGACCGAGATTATGGTGTTACTATGTTAGTGATGACACTATAATTATGATGTTACTATGTTTATGCGGTGTCACCATGATTATTATGTTACTACATTTATGCAGTTACGATGTGGTGATTATCATGGGATTCATGTATTTTACGATGACAGCATATGTTAAATGTTTTCATTGATAAAATGTGAAATATATGATGTCGTACCTGGATACCATCTGTCAATGTGATTGATTGAATTATTATATGTCATGTGTAGTCTGTAGCACCCCGGTTTCGACCCCGTTTGCATTAAATGTATATGATGTATATATTGTAATTAATCGTGGTGTGGAGCTAAAGGCTAAAAGCCCCACCATGGATTATCGTTTTATGTTTCGGCAACTAAAATCGTTGCCGATGGTATTTTGTGATAGCCAGGCACATTATAAATTGGGCATCATGTAAATATGCATTTTAATTAAAAATACCTGCAAACAGCTATGTCAATGCAACAATAATGAGAAGGGGCATGATTTCCTAAGGATAAGGGGGGGAAACATTCAAAACCTTTGGGCCAACAGGGAAAAGCCAAATGTCAGAGGGAGAACCCATCAAATGTCAACTACCTTTCTTGTCTCATTCACCCAATGATTTATTACTGCCAGAATTTGGTTGGGTTGGTTATTGCATGGGATGGGCAAGGTATGACATCCCAAATTCGAATTGGAGGAGCCATCAGTTGTTGGGAAACGCGTTTTGACTCCTTGGGCAAGCAAAAACCCAAAAACGTAGGCCATTCTACCATGCTTCCACGTTTTTGATGTTATCCTCACCATTTTTCCTTCACGTGAGCTCTCTCAGGCATTTTGAACTTCCTATGTGAAACCATTCACGTTTTTGGTCTTCCCCACGATTTTGGAGCTCCTGGCATTCACCATTCACGTCCTCTGCTATGTTATTCATTTTTCCCAGGGCTGGGAAGTGTTTTTGTCAATGCTCAGTGATTGGGATCACTCTTGGGCGTTTTTGTGTTTTTTCCACCTCTCCACGGTTGGGGAAATTCATTGTTTAGTGTTGCCCAACGAGTGGGAGAATCAAGCCACGAATTTTGGGTGTTGTTGAAGTCGTTTTGGCCACGTTAGGGCCATAAATGACTCTGGAATTCGAGTTGCTAAGCCTGAGTTGTTTCTACCCAGTTGCCATACTCGATTTTGGTCTCTGTGGTGTTTTTCCTTCAGTCTAGAACTGTTATTGTTGTGTGCGTATCGTTTGTTGGCCTTTGAACTATCTTTGGGTGTGGAAATGGGGTTTGTGATTGCTTGATAAACCTAGTGTGTGCATGAGCCTCACAGGCAAAGCCAGAGGGCTAGATTTCTTCTTTACACCCCCTGAATAGCACTGGAAGGGAAGGCATAGCCCGAGGGATCGTGTAGCAGAGAAGGGGATGCTTCCTTGTGTTGGGTGTGTGTGGATGTTTTAGAAGTCAAGCTAGTTCTGGTGTAGGTGTCCATAGCTCTTGGATTGAGCTCACTAGCTTAACATCAATGAATCATTGATCAATAAAGAAATAGTAAATGGTCCATGGCCCAATTGAATTATAGAAGTTGTTAGATATAAAAACTCAAACTTTGGACAAATGATCTGGTGGAGATCTAGTTGACATCAAAAACAAAAAAGATGTTTGTGTTCAAATGTTATCCATCAAATCACTAGATAACAAATCACCAAAACTATCAAAAGAAAAACATTCCAAAAACAAGACACAAAATACAAGGATGCCCCTGTCATCATCATAATTATAATATTCATCGGATTATTCAATAAACTAACCAAGGATGAAATCCATATGAAAAATTAAGTGATGGTCCTACTGTATCGGAAGGATGCTCAGTTACAAAATCTTATCATCCTTCAAATCACCAAAGTAATCGTTACACAGTGCCACCAAAAAATGAATTAGGGTGGATTACAGGCCTTTCACAATACACAAATTACACTCAATGCTTTATAACTCATATTGGCTTGTGTCTTCAACCATCACTTCTAAAAAGAAGAATCATGCTAAGGCATTACATGCCATAATGAAGATAGTTTTTTTCCATAAAATTCTTTGAGGACAATTCTTGAAGGAACAGGCAATGTAATGAATATAATATATAAATAGTAAGAACAATGCTAGTTCAATTAACTAAGAGAAAACGTAACAAAGGGACATAACATTTCACTTTCATGAGCAATCAATGCATATAAGTATACTGTCACAAGGCTCGTGTATCAATCACTACTGATCATCATCAATCAATCATTCTTTCAATCATATTCAATATGTTAATTTATCCTATATGGATTTCATAATGTTTTATTTATTTTGGATATCTAGAGTATAACTAGATTGCTTCATTTTTTTCTTGACTTACATATCTCAAAATCCATAAAAAAAGTGGTGCTAATTGAGAGATTCAGCAATAAGTTATCCTTAAGATTCCTTCCACTTCATCATTTATACAATGCCAAATTAGTTTACATGGATTGCTTGAAAATCAATTTGCATGTAGAGCAAGAATATGATAGGAGGAATGAATGTGCATGAAATGCAAAGAGGGAAAGAATATGATAGCAACAAAAATTACATGGTTTCATATTTGTCCTTGGAGGTTCCATTACAAAATTTAGACTATAAACGTATTTCCAAACCTTGAAACTACTTGCAAAGAGTTATCTTCTACTACATAACTGTAGACTTTTACATATTGTCCTAGTGATAACTGGAAAAAAAACATGCATATGTAATTAGATAAAACTAAGAGTACTAAAAGAACTAAGTGGAACTTAATCCACTATTCATGACCTGGTCTTCTTCAACATATCCTTCCTCAGCTCCTACCTCCTCCTTTGAGCTGGAGATGTTAACAACAACAGGATGAAGAGACATTAACAACAACATGGTCATCCTGTTGAGCAATGGCTTCTTCATTTCCCTTGCTTCCTATATGTTCAGTCAATGGGGAGTATTTTTCTTTTTCTTTCAATATTTCCACATGACGGTCAAGAGTTGCCATAATTTTATCCACATGAGCCTTGTAAGCCTTGAAATTTCCTTCTAAATCGTCTTGATGGTGATACAGACTATGCATTTCCTGGTCTCTTAAACTTCCTCCTACTTTTTCCATACGTTGAACAAGACTGTGCATTTGAACAGAGTTCTATCTAGATGCTTCAAGGACCCTTTTTCCAATGAACATTTTCTTGGATGTCTCAAATATCCTCTCTTACGTCCCTAATTTCCTCTAAAATCTCCTTAAACTTCTCGACCCACTCCATCTCATCTCTCTTAATCAAATTAAAAGGATAAAACTGTAGCAAGGAACCCATATCCGGAACTATGGATAAAGTTACCAAAATATTCAAATATATTACCTTCCACTGCAACAAGTTAACATAACTCAAATTCTAAAACTTTACATGACTAGTGACAACTAAAACCAAGCCCCAAACTACTAGTTATTATCTACATTGTCATGCTTGAGAGCATTGAAATCTATACACTTGTTTTCTTCTTGATCGAGCTCAAAGGTTACCACTGTAATATCACCTTCAACATAGCCACCAACAATAGCAGCTAGAAGCCACTCCCTCTAGGCAAAGGGAATGGTAGTTTCATCTTCCACTGTAATCGAAATAACCATTCCAAATTCGCCAACCAAGTTGTGCATCCTCCTTAAAAATCATGCTTGATTTATGCCATATCAAAACTTAGGAGAAATTTTCATCTTTCGAAGAACCTTGAAGACTCCATGTGATATCATTAAAGACCATGCCCATTCCCTCCATCCTGCATGACAAATGTATAATAGCCCCTCGATCTATGAAGCAGCGACGACATACATTGATTATGAATGGGGCAACTTTATATGGTTTCTCCTTATAGTTTAGGGATACAATTAGGGAAGAAAACATATTGTAATTGGACCCCATTCTTTCTTATGCTTCCTCGGGGGAAGTTGGGAAGCTCCATTTGATTGCTTATTTGCACAACTATAATTTTGTTGTCTCACATATATAAGCTAGACAGTTGGGATCCAGAGAAGGTGCCTATTAATGCGCTTTTGAATTCTTCCTAAAATTTTATCAATGAGATCCCTTAGTTTTCTAGATTGAGATATGATCAAGAGAGAAACCCCTATTACAACGATTGGATAAAATCCATGAGAAACAACATGTTCCAAACCAAAATTAAAGATCATAATGCTTTTCTTGATTATTAGTAGCTCTCCCTATCCCACATGAAAAAGTTAAGATTGTATTTCCTCAAGGATCCAAGAGGATCCCTCCCATTCCTACCTTCCCTGGATTTCCTTTTAAAGATCCATTGAAAAAAATAACTTAACACTAAAGATCCAAGATCCATTTTTGAATTTCTTTGTTTTTCATTTTAAACTTCCATGATTGAGTTGGACATTGCAAACTCAAAGGCCATTGCTGCATACACATTCTTTGAGGAATAAATTCTTGTAACAAATATTTTTCTTGTTTTGTCAAGGCTTCAGAGAGGGGATTTATATTGCTTTGTACAAGAATAGCTTCACTTAACAAGGCCTTGGAATGGACCATTGCGCTCGCTGCAAAAAAGATTTATTCTAGAATATTTCTTATTGCCCATATTTTCCAACTAACATACTTTGGAAGAGCATTCCACTAGATAGATATGTCTTTTTAACAAAGAACCCAGATATCGAACTTTTCATCCTAGAAAGAAACCACTCCAGTTTTTTGGAAGATCAACATTTCGATTTAAATTCTTTATGACATTTCTGCATACCCTCTTACTGTAATCACAATTGAAAAAAATGTGATTTATATATTCTTCCTGTTTTTTTGCATAATACGCATCTATATGGACAATACACATTCCTTTTTTTAGGGTTTTATAAGTGGGGATATTTTCATGAACAAGGACCCAACAAAAGGAATTAATTTTGGGGAGACCGTCATGTTTCCATATTGTTTACTGTATCCGAGAGAAAGGAGAATGAGATTTCTTTAAA
The DNA here is from genome assembly GCA_001517045.1 of Pseudotsuga menziesii. Taxonomy (NCBI): domain Eukaryota; kingdom Viridiplantae; phylum Streptophyta; class Pinopsida; order Pinales; family Pinaceae; genus Pseudotsuga; species Pseudotsuga menziesii. The sequence continues at coordinate 128,688 of LPNX010797707.1, forward strand.
TACAACACTTTGTATCCCTCTTTTACTATGTATCTTCCTCGTTTTCCTCATCCCTTGAAGCCTCTATTATCTATGGTGAGTGGGGATACTCCATTCAAGCATGCATAAACAAATCATATGTTTGTTTCAAGGGGGTTGGAGTATTTGGAATTTTCCATTTCACCCAGTTTCCTTCCATATCCCATTTCTTTAAATTAAAAAAGTGTTAATTTCTCTTTCACTCGGCCATTCTGTTATATTCTTGAGTTGTTGATTATAATTTAAAGCAACTTCTACCATTATGTTGCCTTTCCATAGATTTATTTTTTTACCATTACCAAGAATCTAATAAAGTCTTTGAATTCTTTTTCCAGTAGATTCACAAAGCTTCCATATTTTAGAACCATCAAAGGAAAGGATTGAAGAAATACTTTTTTCTGGAGAATTTGTTTCCACCATGAATTTTCTCCGAATACCAAGTTCTGAACTAATTTGGCCACCATAGCCAAATTCATTAATTTATGATCACAAATCTTAATTCCTCCATTTCATATTGGTGCTTTAATTGTATCCCAATTTACTAAATGGAACTTTCTTTGGTTTGATTTCCCCCCTTTCCAAAGGAAACGTCGAATATATTTATTTAAACTTTTCATGACCCAATAGGATAAAGTACTAAAGAGCATTGAAATAAAGGAAAAGAGGAGAGAACAATCACGATCAGAATTATTTTCCCAACTATATTAATCCAACACATTCCCCATCTTTGTATTTTATCCTTCATTTTTTTTAAATACCCCCCAATTCAATAGACTTTGATTTCTTCTAGGAAATGGGATCACCAAGATATCTAAAGGAAGTCCATGTACCAATTCCCACAAACCCAAGAGCACGAGGGATGCTATGAAGGAGTAGTGGAGGGACATTCCAACCAAATATTTTGCATTTTTCATTGTTAATTTTTCCACTCGAGGCATCTAAAAAGTCATTTAAATTATTTTGTATCCTTTAGCATTGTTTAATGAGGACCCTCCTAACAAAAAAAATGTAATCGAAAAATTGAACATTGTTTACTGCTTTAACTACCCTGGTTATGATTATTCTGTGTAGATTTCAATCATCTAATTCCCTTACTAGTTTTCTTCCTAAAGCTTCTTCCATAAGAATATACAAAAAGGGGGATAGGGGGAAGCCTTGATGAAATCCTCTTGAATCCTAGAAAAATATTATTGGCCTACCATTGATCAAAGGAGCAATCTATAGACAATTAATACACGCTTTGACCCACTTAATGAAGATGGGGAAGAAGCCAAACCTTTCTAAGACAACAAATATAAAACTGCGGTGGACCCTATAAAATGTGTTTTCCATATCAAGTTTTATTACCATTCCCTAATCTCTTTTTGAAACACTAGAATGAATCGCTTCCTGTACTAGAACAATGTTGTCCATTATCTGCATTTTTGCTACAAAACCTCCTTTCCCTTCAGAGATGAGCTTGGGTAGTACGGATTTCACCTAGTTGGCCAATATATTTGTTAAGATCTTATATGGAGTTACATAAAGAGATTGGCCTAAATATTGCAAATGTTGAGGTCTTGGTCTCTTTGGGAATCAAATCCAGGAAAGAGGAATTTTTGGCACCTCCGATCTTCTCCCTTCCTTTAGTCCAATTAAACATTCTACAAAGTTTTGTTTTTTAATAGGCCATTAGGCTTTGTAAAAATGAATTGTAAACTCGTCTGGTCCAAGGGCTTTCGCTGATCCTAGACCTCTTATTAATTTTAACACTTCAGTCTAATTCAAATAATTTTCTAGCATTAGATTTTCTGCTTCAATAATCGAATGAGGCACATCTTCCAGCATTTCTTCCTTAGCGTTGCCTGAATCTGCCCCTTGTTATGTGAACAAATTTTTAAAATGGTTGTAATCTTCCTCTCAAACAGTGGGAAAAATTACATGTTTACCAACTTCCTCGTCTTGAATTTCTCTTATTGTATTTTTTAAATGGATCTTTTATTGTTTGTGAAGAAAGAGGTGTTTTTGTCACTTACCTTCAACCATAAAGATCTGGATTTCAATCTCCATGTTTTCTTGTCGAGGAACTTCATTCGTCTTCAAATTTATATGTTGTTCTTTAATCAACAACTCAGTGATTATATCTATTGTTTCCATTTTCTCTTGTAGTCACAAAGTAAATATTTTTGTATTTCCATTTTTTTTTCTTTTTGGGGACACCTATAATGATGTTTTGTCCAATCCTATAAAATTTCTTTAACTATACATAGTTTTGACTCCCAATCAAAAGTTGGGGATCCTTCAACATATATTTTCCAAGCTTTTTCTATGATCTGATCAACTTCTTCTTGTTTCAACCATAAGGGACTAAATCTGAATGCAATTGGTCCTTGATTTACCAGTTCTTCTATAGTCAACATCATGGGTTTATGATTTGAAGTTGCATTAGGAAGGTTTGTTGTGTTAATTATAAATCCTTTTAGAAATAAATTTTTATGCACTAGAAATCTATTCAGTCTGGTAGCAATGTGCCCTAGGTCTATGTGTCTATTTGATGAAGTATAAATACCCCTTGTGTAGTATTATATCCACTAGATCAAAATCGTTGATCAGTTCTTCTAGATTTTCTCCTAAAGGATCTCTCACTAGGCTTCCACCTCTTATTTCTTTATGCGATATAGTTACATTAAAATATCCAATGATTATACTACACTATCAATCTCTAATAGTGTTTAAAGATCACCATAATTCTTGTTTTTTTTTATTGTAAATCACCAAACCATATACATTACAAACTTTAAAGGTCTCCTGATTCCTAACATCTTCCAATTCCACCATGATCCAATTGTTATTGAATTTTTGATGCAAAAGTTTGGATTTCCTTGCATCCTAGTAAATTGCCAAACCTCTAGAGGCTCTGACAGAAGTGATAGTAGTACTTGAACCATTTTCCCACACTTTTTGAAGAATTTGATTTACTTCATTTGCCTCCATTTTTGTCCCTTGGAGCATGAGTAGGGAGAGTCTTTCTCTGTATATTACATTTTTAATTGCTTCAACTTTTTGTTTCCCTCCCAATCCTATGAAATTCCAAGATCTTTCCTAGATCCAATTGAAGGAGTGAAAATGAGAGTTTTGAGTAAAGATTAATTATAGTTCCTTGAAGTCCATGGTAACCAGTCCCAATGTACGTAGCCTCTCTTCCCCTAAATCCTTATCAAAACCACTCATATTGATGGACAATATATGAGTTTTAAATGATAATAACCCAATCGGAGCCTCACATTTTCACAACACCCCCCACATTTCATCAACCCACCATTGGATATCATAATTTGAAACTTGTGCACCTAGTGTTTATCAGGGATGATTTTAAGAACCCCCCCTAGATTTATATGTATAAAAATTGGGCGAATCTCTCCGATATATAGGAAAATTTGAAGGCAATTTTATCAATAATATAATATGTATATATAAAAAATTTGGCGAATCTTTCATTTTATTATATAATGTTGTAAAATCTTGGCGAATCTTTCATTTTATTATATAATGTTGTAAACACTTGGCGAATATTTAACTTCTTTATAAAAAATTGTAAAAACTGGTGAATCTTTCACTGATTTATAGAATATTGTCAAAATAAAAGAATAACAACATTAGTCAAATAACATGAATCACATCATCAACAACAGAACATGTAGACTCACCAGTCACAACAGGAAGGTGTCAGTGAAACACAACTGCACTGACTAGATTCAAGGCAAGTGGGGACTCCACTTGTTATGTTGTCCTTAATGGTCCAACGGACATGTAGGGACCTGAATCTTGACAAACTAATAAACTCATAGAATCATACATTATGCTTGATCTTGGCCTCCACTAGCCAATTATGGTCATGGAGGCTAATACAATTATGCATTGTAATTATGCCAATTGATTATTGCATTAGATGAATGTTGGTCTTGTGCCAATAGGTATCCTACGATCAATGCATAGGAACCTAGTGCATAGACCATTTTTCTCTTCGCTTAGATATGTAGAGCTCATTTATTTTTTTGAATAACGATAAGTATTTACAAAGAAACTATATAGTCATCGTAAAAGAATTGAAAAACTGAAGAAAATTAATTCATGCAACTAAAAGTTAATAAAATAATCTTTTCTCAAATCCTAAAACCAACCTTGATCCAAGCTACAACAAAGGGTTAAATCAAGCATCGAATGAGAACTAGAATCATTCAAGGAATTAACACAATATTTAACCAAAATACACACAAACTTCAAAAATCGACAAAATGCTTCAAACAAAAGCAATAAACAAACCATAAAAATTTGTCAAGATATTTGTGCTAAACACCAACATGGTTTCATGTACTTGAATGAGCCCATTCTTTCTTAGCGAAAGTGTTGTCAAATTAGTTATTTATCATTTAATGTTAGGAAACTATCTATGTGAAGAGATAGCTCCTTGGCCTAGCTTTCTCAAATTCCAGCGTCATTTCCTATCAGATACAAGAAAGAGACAATGTAAGAGATAAATATCAAACCATCAATCTTAAAATAAGCTGCATGAAGGTGATGTAGCTCAAATCATCAATGTTACAACAAAAAAGTATAATGTAGAATTTATTTTTACCTAAAACATAACCTCAAATTCATATATGGAGTTGGGGTTAGGTTTGAGTTCTGCTTTTAGCTTTTTATAGGAGCTACTTTTGGGATCCCACTTTGTATTGTTATCATGGTACTGCACAGTCCTCTTGACCTAATTTTGGGATCATTTGTTGGACATTAATAAAATAATCTTATCTTATCATAATTCTTTTTGTTACCTTCATCATATGCTTAATGTGTTACTTTCATTATATGCTTAATGTACATATTGTGTGCCAGTCGACTGTTAGATTACCACAAGGTTAGTTAAGCACACAAAGTCTACACCACCAGTTTTAGATTGGGTATCATCATCAAAATGGGGGCAAGTGCCCAAACGTTTCCCAAGGATTTATTTCCAAGGAAAAAAAACACCAAGTTTCTGGGATATGCAAATTTGGGAGCAAGGGAACACATCCAAGGGGACATGTGGAATCACCCCACAAAATCTATGGAACATTGAAGTCTCCAACATATGGAACATTGAAGTCTCCAACATAGGAGGCCAGCCCAAATACTAAAAAGATTTAAAATATGAGAATTGAAACGTTAACCATTAAAACTATTACATAACAACAATTTAAGCTTATTCAATTGGAAAAAGCACACCCAACTGCTAATATCCATCACACAATAGCAAGAGAACAAGTCTAGAAGTACCCTGTTTTGAGCATTTTCTTCCAACAGTGCTAGACCCTGTTCTGAGTATTTTCTCCCAGTTGCAACGTCACAACCAACAGCCACGTAATAGTAAATGTTTGAGGTATTTATTGTCTAGCAGCAGAAAATAATTAAGTATTTACTATTCACTGTACCCACAATATCCAACAAGGGACTATGGAAAATACTTGAGGTATTAAGTTTTAACTTTTAACTATGGCCACAACAATAAATATCCAGCAGCAAGGTTTCTACGATTCCAACAGTCCACAACATCCAGCAGCAAGAATTATGTTTCACAGCATCCGGGAGTCACAGGTCAAAGGTCTCAACTCTCCCTCACATGGTCTCCCTCACACTGCCATGCCCACATAGCCTTACTGCTCACACAAGTTAAAAGACAGTGCACAAAACTCACAGTCCCACTAAATGGCTTCATTTGTGCACCATGCTTTGCATTAGCAACAACAACACTATTAATCTTCTTCCAACTTTTATTAGCTTCTACTAATTTAACTTGACCACCAATTCGGCTTCTTCATGCATCAATCTGAGTTAAATGCTATATAACATATAGGCATCTACCAATTGATTCGATTTTTAAATCAGGTATTGCCGCTCTTGTTGTTAAGAGCTTCCAATAATTAAGGGGGTAGAATTTTTTATTCATTGAGGCTTTAAATATGTCCCAAGTCACAGTTTGCATGGAACCAATATTTATCTTGCACTCACATAAATCCTCCCACCACAGCAAAGCTTGCCTAGGCATGCATAGTTTTTCAAATACAACTTTGTCATCATTTGTAAATTGTTGCACTTTGAAAAAGGGGGATCTAACTTCCTTGGGAAATTATCAAGTCCAAGGCCTCCACTTTACCGGTCGTAGAGTGAAATTTTCACTTTGGGTTTCACTTTGAAAGAGGAACCTAGATTTAGCATCGAGCCTCCTTGAGAAGTAATTCATTTCTTGCCTAGATTGCTATCAAACAATTGCTATTGAACAGTAGCCTATCATGTTGTTATAGAAGTTGTTAAATTCTACCACAGATGGGATATATTCATTAATTGACCATCCATAGGCCCAAATTTTGAGTTTAGAGTAGCAACTTTGGCTTCAACCATTCCAACACAACTCTGCAATTCATCCTCCATTTCCTTCTTTGTCTGAGAGCAAATATTGCCCATAGATTGTGTAGTGAATCAGCAACTACATGTGAAACAAATGCTCTAAAAGTCTAATACCAATATGATCCCAAATTATTCCTAGTGGAAATAAGTGCAACAACTGCAATATATAATCCTGCATACACAGCCAATATAAAATGGCAAGCAAATATTGAAGTAATCAAACAATCTTGGAAAATGAATCCACACAATAGGCAAAAAAAAATTGAAGAAAATATCGACTCCAAATTTTCATTAAACAAAACATTATGTACAACAAAGATATGAACAGAATTGAAGCTTTTATCAGCAACTACAATCCATCAATTTCTACAAACTCCAGAGATCCAATGGAATTGAATCAGTTGTACTACTACCGTCACTCAACCCCATTACAAAATGAGAAAGGAATATAAATACAACATGATGAATATGAAGCATTGTAGATCTCATTTGTTCATATCTCAACAATACATTAGTGTACAATAGTCAAGAAGATGAAAAGACAGAGAAAAGATGTGACAATTTTTTATGACTGTGAGCTTCCGCTCATAACCACTTGTTGAGATCTCTATCCAATTCAGCAAACCTATGTCAAACTAAATTGTGAGACTACACCCAAAGTTGTGCCCCTGGGTCAGTGCTTACATGCATACAACTAAAATATAAGTGTGACATGTGTCCATAACACTATCGATTGTCACTCTGAGGTGCACAATTATTGGACTGCAGCACATGGTCCTACTGAAACACCTTTTAGACTGAACTCTCTTCTTTCAATTCAGGACCTGATTGATTCTGACTCTTATTATGGATCAAACACCAAAATCTGACTCTTATTATGGATCAAACACCAAAATCTGACTCTTATTATGGATCAAGCAACCCTAAGATCTCCTTTTCAAGATTGTGCAAGATGGGAAAAAGGATCCTACATACCCCGCTTTACTAGTGTTCTTCATTGACCACTCTTTAAAGGCAATTATGCCATTGACAGGTCAAATATTGTTTCATTTTGGAAATCTTACTCACTCCAAATCACTTTGAATGATGACCCCATATGCAGGATCGATGGCTTTAGGACAATGGTCAATGCTCTATTCGCTTGCTCTCATTGCATAATTGGAATATTTTCACTAAGTCATTGAGCAAGAGTTTTTTTATTCATTCTTTGAGAACTTAGAGGCCAAGGGGCAGATTTTGGTGGGAGATCTTCGTTTCTAAATTTTGACCCAGAAAAGTATGCCCATCACAAACCCTCCCCGTGTGCATAAGACCTCCAAACCATAGTTTCCACACTCTTGTGTATGACTCCCAACACTCCCTAGTACGGCAAGTCCATCTCTGAGATGAATACTTACCTTAATGTTGTTACGATTTTCCTTGACAGAGTATTGACAGATCAATACTCGCTAGTCTCAATGCTCTTGTGAATTCTGTTAACAGAGTGCCAATAGTCAATATTCACCATAATCCCGAGTATGTCAAATTTGTGCAGTCCCACCATGGCCATTTCTGAGTTCACAAATTTGTGCAGTCCCATCCTGGCCATTTCTAATCTGTTAATCCAGCACCAATTTCATCTTCTCAGCCCCTTTTCTGAGGAAGGCTAGTATTTCTGGCCATTCCAATCATGTCTGATTGCTCTTGCATGGTTTCCATTGATGCCATTGCCATGTTTCTTGGCTGACCTGAATCAAACAATGTAAACAATCAATCCAGTAGATCTTGTTCTGTGTGAGATAGAATGGCCATACAATGCATGTATCCTTCTTTTTTCTTTTTCTTTTTCTTGTTTCTTTCTTTCTTCCATTTTTCTGTGCTAGTTGTGATGTCTAGGTTGGCTAGGAAGGGATGGTGTATGGGAAAAAAATGGCAAATAATTAACAATTGAAGAACATATCACTACAGAATCGACGGAAAATATAAAGAAAAACAAAAATACTGATTTGTGCTAAATAATAAACTGCCAACTAGCCTATGTTAGGAACAAAGGATATAACCCAAAGGTGCAGAGCACAAAAGCAATTAGCTAAACATCTGACAGAAGCAGGATATATAGTCACACAATGCAAAATAAATAATATTCTACAACTTCTTAAATAATTGACATTAAAGCCCATATTTACCACCAACAGCAATCCATGTACATAAGCACTTCAAAGACACTAATGGGCTCAAAGCAGAGATGAAAACCTTGAAAGTAGAAAAAATGCCTCTTGCAAAAGACTAAAAGTGCAAAACGAGTCTACATAATCCTAGATTTCATCTGTTCTATAGACCTGTGAAGATGAAGGCTTATGGGGGCTGATAAGGAGAAAGCAAGGTAAACAGCCAATACACAAGCAATGACAACCAACATAGAATATGTACATCCAAATTCTCTTATTAGATTTGCTGCAGATAAGGTGTCAAGAGTAAGCTTCATAGACAAATAGAGTAAGCTTCATTTTAAGGTCTTAATGGCTATGCCAATAAATGGACTCTTTGTCTCCTGGTAATAGATAAATTTTTCTTAGACTTGTCCGTGGATGAGATATGGGAACATGTATAGGATTCCAATGACAATACGCATGATGAAAGGAAAAACAAGAAAGAGGGGCAAGCACCATAAAGACAAGTTTCAGATAAACATGAACAACCTACAACAAATCCAAGGTGATGTTCAATATCAATATGGACATACAGGTTGTTTAGTTTTCACGATACCTTAGACAAAGACATCAATGCTTTCCACATGAGAGCAAGGGAATGGTATTTGTGGCATTTTCCTGAGCAAGTTAAGATCATTAATGATAACTATATATATCCATGAGTTGCAAAGTTTATGAAGAATATGCCACTTTTCCCTATTTGGATTTGCTTGATTTATGGTTATTTGAAGGCTGGGACAGATTTGATCTATTGTTGTTTGAGGCTAACAAATACTAGAATTGCCCAAAATATCCCAAATCAACTAATTAGGTTGTTAGGAGGCTCAACATATGCCCAGGTCATCAAGGAATGTGCCCATAAATCATTTTGATTCATGCATGAGGATTAAACAGGACAACATGCCCGGGTTTGCTTTCAATCATCCATAGAACTGCTAAGGGCTCAGAGAGCTCCATCCATATCAAATGAGATCACAAATTATCCATGTCACCATCACATGAACCAAATATCTACCAATCTGGACTCCAAGGCATCATACTAAGCCATCCATCCATGATAAAAAAAATGCAATGTGATAATGCTTCATGGAATATGTTGATTGTTTGACCTTGAACTAGGGCCTTGAAGGAGAATAGTTCAGCAATGGAAACATTCATTAGATCTAGGCAGTTTTGTGAATCATGGCCTATTCGTCTCAAATTATGGGCATACTCCAGTCTTCAATTAGCAGCAATTAGCGTTGTTATGGCCCTTGGACAGCACTAAGAAGCATCTTTGGGTAAATCTGGGCACATTGGGAACAAGTTTGTGGAAGGAAACATAAGTAAAACCCATTTATTCTGAATTATGGGAAGCAAGCAACCTAATTCTTGTAGCAGCACTCCATGTTGGGTTGTTTCCTAGCATTTCTGCACATTCTAGACAGTTCTGGGTATGTTTTAACCATGTCTCAACCCTCCAAACAGCAACAAGATCGGTCCTGGGTATAATGTGGGCATCTTCCTTGTAGTGGCAGCCATGATTTAGCATCAACTAGCAACAAGAATTCTGGTCAATCTGCAAGTAAAGAACAACAATAAAGATCTTAATTTCTCCACATTCTGGGCATATCTTGAGTGAATTTAGGGCTGCCCTGATCCCAAGCAGAGTTAAGTCCAAATCTGGTCCAATTCTAGGTATATCTAGCAAGTCTAAGCATCCTGGTCCCATGCTGCAACAGATTTGGGAAAGTTTAGTGGAAATAAACAAACTAAATTCCAAATATGGGCATAGTTTGAAGTTTGAAGTATTTTCTGTCACAACAGCCATCGATTATGTATTCTGTGTAACTTTGGGTCTGTTTGAAAATGCTTCATCAAGCCTATCCAGTCTATATTCCATAACGATTCATCAAACTTGTATATTAAGACCTTAGATACTTGAGCATCAAATAAAGACAAGAATCAAGTACATTCATCAAAAGCAACCAAATCAAAACCCCATTTAAATGGGCGAATAGGATTGTTCCCACATAGAAATGGTCCTAGCTTTGGGGGCATGCACAAGTTCAGCCTATTAAGTACTTTGTCATGGATAGAAACCAGCAACTGGAAAAATATCAGAAATGCCATTTTTTTTATATCTTCTACCTTAGGATCATAGCACACTAATTCAAATGGGTTTGAGCAAGATGGGATAATATGATGCATGTAATTTGAATTTAACTCGTCTAAGTCTTTTTTCTTTGGTGCCATGTACATTCATCAAAAGCAACCAAATCAAAACACCATTTAAATGGGCAAATAGGATTGTTCCCACACAGAAATGGTCCTAGCTTTGGGGACATGTACAAGTTCAGCCTATTAAGTGCTTTGTCATGGATAAAAACCAGCAACTGGACAAATCTTAGAAATGCCACCTTTTTTATATCTTCTACCTCAAGATCACAACACACTAATTCAAATGGGTCTAACCAAGATGGGATAATATGATGCATGTAATTTGAATTTAACTTGTCTGCTTTTAGAGCCTAGTATGTGCCCATCAACATGGATTTATTTCCCAAATATACATTGTTTACTGCTGCTACTCATTTTCAGAAGTCAACAGGTCTAAGTTTTAGCCACTTTACCATTGCTATGATGCATAAACTTGTCAAAAATGTACCCAAAACACACCAATACTTGTATTTGCTTGATTTATGGTTATTTGAAGGCTGGGACAGATTTGATCTGTTGTTGTTTGAGGCTAACAAATACTAGAACTGCCCAAAATATCCCAAATCAACTAATTAGGTTGTTAGGAGGCTCAACATATGCCCAGGTCATCAAGGAATGTGCTCATAAATCATTTTGATTCATGTATGAGGATTAAACAGGACAACATGCCCGGGTTTGCTTTCAATCATCCATAGAATTGCTGAGGGCTCATAGAGCTCCATCCATATCAAATGAGATCACAAATTATCCATGTCACCATCACATGAACCAAAGATCTACCAATATGGACTCCAAGGCATCATACTAAGCCATCCATCCATGATAAAACAAATGCAATCAACAAAGGAGGTTCGTGACCTAAGCATATATTAATGATCATGAACCAGTTGAGATTAAGAAGACAGGTCTTGGAGCACCTAGGCTCTATGTAGAGCAACAAAAGCAATTATTTAAGGATGCTATTGAAATTTGTAGGAGCATGGTTGCTAAAGATATCTCAAGTTGCACATAGGCATACAATTCAGTTCCAAAAGTTATTAACTAGACATATAATTGTAAAAGAATCTTGATATTGAGGGAACAAAGAATCATGCAACCCAACAGGGATCAAGGATATTTCAATTGATAATTGAAAATTAAAAAAGATAATACTCTTAATCCTCCATCTTCAACACATCCAGTAGTTTGTACATTCCCATTATATTTCAACACCTTATACATCAAAGCATAAATTTATACAAAACTATCAAATAATACCAAGTTGAAAAATATGAGGTATCACCAACCAAGTCCTCTAACAAAATAAGATGTCAAAATTGATGTGGGTGTACAAAAGACCAATCCTTCAAATATTCAAAATCAAATTTAGGAAAACAAATGGAATGTAACATAAAAATGCAGGTTGGAAATTTCAAACCCGCCTTCATCCAAATCGTAACATTAGTAAATTGATCTCACCAGCTTTGGTGAAAGTTGAACTTATGAAGATTGAAGCTGGAATGGAGCCATACATAAGAACTATTAGGTTCCCCATTATACAAAATCTTCACTTGGCGCAATAGAGCTAGAGATGTATGCAAAGGGATACGATACCGTTCCAAGTAAGAGTAAGAACAAATAATATATTCGAGGAAAATCATGGACCTATAACTGCATTTCAAATACTAGGTGTAGAACAAGGTGGGCAGAGAAAAGCCATCATAAAACTAATTTAAACCCATCAATTGAGTTGGAGAAACTTGCATTGGCAGTTAAGAACTTACAAGATTAAGGAAAAATCTCATCGAGTAATGAAAAAATGTGGAATGGACTAAAGAAGTGGGGAAAATGTATGAATGATTCATAAATGGCATTTCAAAAGCAAGTAAAAATGGATGAGTGAATCATAAATGACATTTTAAAGAAACATATTTGAAAATTAATAAATCATGTATAAATTTTAATATCGTATATGGGACAAAAATCTAGAATTGGATCTAATGGTTGAGAATCCACTCATTGCGAGTACAATAAGTGTTATAGGAAGAACCATCCAAATTCATACACAATGGTATAATGTTCACTATTCATACGCAACAAGATCATTAATAGAGATATGATGGAAAAACACAATCCACCTGATAATGCCTAGCCAATGAGGATTGGAAGATTTATGGTCTTAATTGAGCACTGCTCAGGGTAGGTCATGAAAGGTCCTACCTCATCTATGCATGGGATCCATGGACCTTTTCTGGCTTACTAACCAAGATCACGATGCTATTTTTTGACAATCCTATCTTGATTTTGTGATCATTTTGGTGGCTTCCTAATACTTCTGCCATTGAGTGTGTATGTCCTTCAAAGATCCAAGCATTATGCTTTTTTATTTCATAATCCTTGTCTATATAGAGGCTACGAGTGTTGGAAGCTCAAACCTTGATGAAGTCGCATGAACAATTTGTTTGTGTTTTGTATTCTACACCCAAGAAAAACAGTAATAGAAGTAGTGTGCTTGTTGGTTTTCCTATGCCACATTTTTATAGTATCATTGATTTTCCAATGTTATATTTAATATTTATCCTTTGAAGCCCATCATCCCCCCCAGTCACCTCCCCTAAAAAAAGAGGTATCAGCCCTGGTTTCATGCAACTAAGATCCATTTCAATAGATTGAAAGAGGTTGGGAGTTTGAACTTTGAAGCATTTATACTATATTTATGCTACCAAGATGAACAAACCTTATTAAAGATGGTATTTTTAAATCCAATTTAAATAGCAATCCATTGTGTCCATTCCACTAAATAGTAAATACCTAACTAAAAAATGGAGATGGTACCAAATAGCAAATAACAGTTTTCGCCAAGCCTCACTGAAGAGCACAAATGATGTCTCAACTTTTAATTTAGGGCTAGGGAAAGTATCCAATGATGAGAAAATTTGTCAACTATGATTCCAGTGGAATGAGATTGAGCTTCTTATGATAAGAAGTCTAATTATAAGAGCGTACCCATTCTTGATCATTACTATAGGAAAGGATCATGATAGACAGAACAATAGAAGCAAACAACTTTGTTCAGGAAATAGGAATCCTTCAAACTAAATTCTATGGAATTGGTTTGAAACATAACCCAAGGTAAATGAATAAATGGGCCAACTATATGGTTAAATTGGATATCCCCTTATTCCAAAAAAATATAGTAAATGAACATATGGATGGAACCAAAGAAGAATAATGGTTAAGGATATTTGTGGTACCTAACAGTATCCTTTAGGAAATGGATGCCATGATTAAGAAAAATTCTGACATGATTATATAAGTACTTAAAAATTGCATAGGGATGATAATGTGGCCAAGAGAAAAGTTGTTTAGATTATGACAATTGCATCATTTTCATGCTTTCAAGTTTCAACTCAGGCCTGTTACAAGGGAGTTGGGAAGAAGATTTTAGACTAAAGAAAACTTGCGATGAATGAGAGGACCGGAAGCACTGATGGGACGTTATGGTAGATAGAGGAAAAGGGCCAAAGAGAATACTGCTCCTCTTCCAACCCACCAAATCCACAATGAAAACTTCTGCTCTATGTATCTTCCATGTGACATGTCCTTTCTTTATGTAGTACTCAGATAAAACATGAAAGTGAAAATACCAAATTCCAATTGAACAAGGAAAAATGTCTATGTTCCAGAAAGGAAGATACACAAGGAAGTGTGCATGAAAATGAATGTGATGGGAAATATAACTCATTTCACAGAGGTAGAGTGGACAATTTGAAAAGCTTTCATAATCTTTTGATTTAGCTTAGCTACAGGAAATCAAGGAGATATAATGGAACATAACACAATAATGGAGTAACTTCTAGTTGAAATGTAAAATATTGGTAGATTAATGTGTGGAAACTACAAAGCATGCAAATGGAGATGAATGCCATGGATAACTTTATGTTTAAGAAAATCAAGTTAAAATCAAGATGGATATATTCTGCCAAGATCTTAGGAGCTTCATCTAGAAGGCGGGAATAAAGCAAATGAAAGCCACTGCCATGCAAGATCAAGCTCATCAATCCATGGTTTATTTACCTTGAAAATACTAGCTTTTGTAATTCAAGCTTGATAGTTTTTGTGTGTGTATGTTCATGTTGTGTAGATTCACATTGGAACCATTGGTATCTCCATAGTTATAGTGCATATGGAATTCCTGTATATCTAATTCATGTGACACTAGGACACTAGGACACAGATGTGTGTGTGTATTGAATATAATATAGACACGGGGAAATAAAATATAAACACAAAAATGTAAGTTTTTTTAACATAAAAATAGAACTAAAATGCACCAAGCACAAAAAATAAAATAGAGATCATACAATACAGAACTATGAATTGTAGTTCTCTATATCCACCTTCATTCGATATCATGATCGGTAATGCATAGCTCTTTACATGTGCGAGGTAGTGACTCTAAAACAACAAAACCTGCAGGCTGCTTTCCAGATCTCACCCCATTAGATTGATTAGCAATTTAGCACCTTTTTCAACCCTATTTCAACACTTGGTGGTGCTAAGAGACAGAAAGATCTTCTGATGGATAACAAAGCCAACATTAGGTCTGTGATACCATGCAGAGCATCTCATCCCAGAGCTGATTGGGTCTTTCCCACAGAAACTAGGCTCAAATATTGTTCTCTTCACAGATTCAATAAACAACCCTACCAGGGCTAGAGTCGTATCATGAGATTCCTTTCTGTGGTGTCAAGTATTGGTAGAGGTTCTACTCGTGTTTCCTGGATGCCTCCCAAAATCATCCAGCCATGTCCTCTAGCCCTAAGCAGTCCCTAGACATCTTCCTTTGATTTTTTATTAAACTTATAAACTTTGTATGGCACAAAAAGGAGATCAGGACTCCTTACCTTTATAGAGGCTTCACTTCTGCAACCATTTGATTTATCTCTAAGAGACTATGGGATTTAACCTGAACTTATGCCACACAAATTTGATAATTTAGTATCAAACATATCTTAATGACTGGAATAGTATTGATATCATAGGTAATGACATATTAAGCTGTGTTCTTACATGTATTTATGATAATGAATGATGACCCTAATTATCTCTTTTAGTGGGTATTAGGTGCAACAAAGGGTATATTTCTTGGCTGTGAGCTTATACCATGACTCACAGTAGGTAGATTGAATGTGCTTTAATCATAACATGAGTATGGGGTTTTCCATTTTGTGAAGATAACAGGTCTAGTAGTGTAGTAAGTATCATTACCATAATCACTTGGGGTAGGTTATTGATAATAGCTTGTGACCTTTCTTTATATATATTACTAAATTTATCACTGTTGTGAATTACTTGCCTAAATTCCTATGGGATTTGAATCTTGTTGTTATATAAGCTCTTCGATACTAGTGTAATGGTATAACAATAAGGTAGCTTATTTAATCTCCATGAAATTGACTCTCATGCTTACTATGAAACCACTATGATTATGTATACTCTATCCACTATAGTTTGCAATGACAACATCATTAGAGACCAATTGTTACAATTATAACCAATCATACTTACTTATCACCAGCTCCATGGTTAAATCCAACTTAGCCCTTCCTCCTATTGAACCAATTGTAATAACAGTACTGAACAATGCACATTGAGCTGTTGCTGTCTGAACATGGCGAAAATTGGCGCCCTTCAACAGCCTGTCTAACTGGCATTCCTGCTGAACTTCCTTCCATGTTATCAGAACCTCTATGTATCTTGAAATAATATTGGAAAGTGCTATAATGTGAACTTAGAAGAATCTATTAATGTGCATCATGCATAAAAATAAATTGATTCCAATTGATCTTAGTAGCCAATCTTTTACATAGATATGAGGAGACCCCAATCTCCAGACTTTATGGGCACCAACTCAAACGAGGCTCCAACTCCATGGATCTCCTGCACCAACAGGAAGAAGGCTACAACCTTCTGTACATAAGCTCCAAATCATGTTATACACTTCAATGGAGAGAGGCTCCAACCTCTCAAAAGTATCAGCACCGATTGAGATAGAAGCTCCAACTTCTCTTACTTTTCCACTGACTGGTGAAGGTTTCAATCTTCTTGGCAAAAGATCCCACTTCTGCACAGTGCACAAAAGGATGATGTAATGACAAACTTTGTCAGTATGTCAGCTTCAGTCTCTTCTCAACTCTTCACTACTCTTCCTCCAATGCTTTTGTCATATCACTGTCACAGTCAAGTCACTTTCTTTTGCATTTTCTCAAACTATGTCTATGCTATTATACGCCTCTGTTTAGCTGTTACTTAGGGTTTCTTGTTGTAGAAATATGCTTAGTTAATATCAGGTGTACAAGGTCCAATCATACAACCCATTACATGCTGGTCATCACCATGGAAAATCCTTAATAAAGCCATCCACAAATCATACTGCAAGCCAATGTAGATCTGCCCCTAGATATTTTGTTTCTATTGAGACTCGAGAGTTTAAGGCTTATCGCTGTTGGTTCAACAATGGTCATATTGCATGGCTAAGGGCACAAGAATACTCTCTTTACCATAGAGTAGAACACCATTTATACCTCAATCATAATACTGTTCAGCCATCATCAAAGGAGTATGCAAAATTTGATCAAAAAATCCACAAGCCTTAACCTCAGTCTGCACTCTTCATATCAAATTTTGGACTGTAGCAGTCACTGCACCTTCAACCTCTTCCTTTCCTCCCTGCTCCTTAGCCTTCAGTTTCTAGTCTGATCTTCTACCCATAATATCATTGTTCCTTGGCTTGCTTATTGGATCTGCCTATTTTGTTATTTCGATTAGTTGGGCTATTTCGATCTGCCTAATTTGCTCACCATTAAACCCATAGGAAAAAAAATATACACAATGAAAACCATAGACCCATTAAACCTAGAGCTTGAAAATTCGTGAAAGAAATCATGATAAGTAAGTGAACAAGATAAACAATATACAAAAAGAGAAATTAGCATGGCCATGCTAAAAAAAATACAGAAGCTAGCAAGAAACAAAAACACCAAAGAGAATTGCAATGGCTTTAAGAAACACAGAAAAACGAATTTAAGAAACATAGAAAAACATGGCAAACACAAAATCCGACTATGCCCGTCTTTCATGGCCAACGAAGGTCCTAGAAATAAAACCCTGTCCCGCGTCCATGGAGATTGAATACCGCCACAACCACGACCACCAACACATGGAATCAAACCATGTCCAGCGTCCAAACCCTGTCTGTCCTACATCCTTGGCCAACCAAGGAAAACACCACCTGAAATCAAACGTTGTCCTACATCCATGGCCTGGACACCACCTGAAATCAAACGTTGTCCTGCGTCCATGAGCCTGCAAATCAGGGATGAACTGAGAGAAGTTTACCCAAATATCCATAAATAGGGGCGAAATACCAAATTTTTACCTATCATCCATAAAATCCAGGCGAACCATCTCCATTTCTCCTCCAAAACTGGAAATTTCTGGCGATTTAACCTCCATTATAGAAGAAATCCAGGTGAATGTCACGATTTTCCCCTTCGACGGGTGGGCTAAATTCCATCGTATGAATTTTCATAGTTTAACCGGGCAGGCTATTTAATTGGGGAAAATTATATATAAAATAAAAAATGGGCTAATTTATTAAATTAAAAAAAAAACATTTTAATATTAAAAATTTGCCCACCTTGTTTTGGGCACCCCTTAAAATTCGCCTATGGGCTATAATTCGCCCCTAAAATCATCCCTGGTGTCTTTAACTATGGAGTTATTTAACCACTAGTTGGTGAAGAAAATTATGGGTGTTGCCACTATAAACCAATGCTACCACTTTGTGGTGGTTCATGTAACCCATAATTTTCAAGTTTTGTCATGCTAAAATATTGAACACAACATGAAGAGAGATGAGTGGTTCTTCTTGATGAAATTCAAATTTCACTTCCTTTTGCATCGAAGAAGTTTGGTCAATAGGCTAAAATTAGGGGTATATTCCATAATGCTGTCTTGACAATGGGTAGGAGTAGTCACATCAATTTGAAGTAAATTTTGTTCTTTTCATTTATGACTTGGAGCATACTTTTTACATCAATCTGTCATTTCTAATGGAGACAACTTCTATACTTTCAAGGAAGGAGAAGGAATTGTGCTTGAAGAGTTGACTTGTATAGTTATTGAACACATAATGAAAGAGGATTTTTTGGTTTGTTCATTTATCACCGTCTCTGCTTCTAGATCCCTCTATGATGCCTCCAAATAGGTAGCAAGATGTTTGTAATATCCCTAGTTTTGACCCTTGACATAAACTATGTAAATGATGTGATATATGCAATAATTGTAAGGATTATGGTGAGGAGCCCAAGGAAAAGGCCCTACCATGGACATCCAAAATATATATATGGGTAAATATCAACAAGTAATATGGTTAGAGAAACATGCATTGGTCAAGCGCAATAACATTGTAAATATGATGTACATGTGCAAAATAACAATAAAGAAATCCACAACTGACTGCATGAAGAAACAAGACCATGGGGCATGATCATCCTAAGGTTAGGGAGGAACGCATTGATGTTGAAGAATGTAACATAAGAAAATATTCTTATTGTAATTTTATTTTATTATTGTTGTACCTCCTTCGGTAGATGTTATTGATGTACTTGGTCATGTAGATGTACTTGTAAGAATCAATGTAACCCTTCCATTGTAAGTCATGTCAATAGTACCCACAAGAAATATTATATAAATGTTATTTTGAGTCTCCATAGATAATTCGACCTTGTAAGAGTAACAATTTGGACCTTTTAGGTAAAAATGTCACTCACTTGATGAGTATAAATAGAGAGGGTGCACCTCTCATTTGGACATACTCTCAACTCAAGCAAGTGCACAAGAGAGAGAAAGAAGATGTTTACTGGAGAGAAGAAGTAGCTTCTATTGTATTTGGGGTTTATCTTATATTGGTTTGGAATTTTTCTTTTTGGTGGAATCTATACTGAAGAATTTTTTGTTTTTTCTCCCTTGTGGTTTCCTAGATGAAAATATTTGTGTTCTTTTGTCTTGTTGTGTTTGTCTATCTTTCAGTGATCCCATTGCTTATGGTTATAATGAAATAATGCTAAATATTTGAAGATATAATATAACCATTAAAATTATAACATGGTATCAGAGCCATCCTGAAAGAAGTCGTTGTATAATCGTAACAACTGCTACTGCTGCAACTGTCGGAGATTAGGGATTCATGCTTGAAACCCTAGAAGGAAAGATATAGTCATATGAGAATTTTTAGTACAACTTTCTTTTGGTAAAGGTCCAAGAGCTGAAAAATTGGACAGACATAATATGAGATGTTTATGTACCTTGTGTACGTGTTTGATCCTTCTATTCTTTGTACTGTATGAGATATGATCCATGCAAAACAAGGTTCTATCATCTCCCAGAATTCAGTTTTAAACATGTGACCTAGGGAAAATGCTATATCTCGAGATAGGAAGCTCCAAATTGAATTTCATAAAATGTTTGAGAAAGGTAATGGAATATAGTTTATATGGCTCAATTTTCAAAACTCTAAGTTGAGACAACGACACGTGTAAGTCCATACAAGGTTTCTATACTGAATCAGTCCATAAACAGGTCACCTTGGGAAACTTAATATAAATTCCACTTGGTGGATCCAATATTGATCAAACCTATGGGGTTGGATAAAGGAAAAATGAGACTACCTCGAGAAAATATTTCATACATTTAGGAACATAAATTTATGAGATACAATAGAATTAATACCGGATAATGTGACAGGATCAATAGAAGAAATTGGAGAAACTAGGACTTCCTATTCTGAGCACTTTTCTCCACAGAACAACTTTAAAAGGAGGACAATTCAACTCTCCCTAGGAGGGTGCATATTATTGTGGAGGCAGATTCCATTTCTGTGGATTTTCATTTTTTTACCTAACACTACTGTCTGGGAACTGGGGCATCATTTTTTATGTAGTTCTGTCCACATATTTGGGAGAAGATCATTTCTCAACTTTCCTTGAGGAGGTGCATATCTCTATCCAATCAGATTTGAAATATTCGAAAAATAAAAAATTAGGGTTTCTCTATCAAACCCTAGGTCAGTCAAGAAGTCATTTTCTAGAATACCTTGAAGCAAGCACTTGGTTGGAGCACTCTTATTGGTAAGCACTATTTTATCTATTTTCCATTTGAGGTTCTCATTTTATCAAGATGACAAACAATACCAAGCTTGAGGAAAAGATTGAAGGAACTGAGAACTTTCGGGCATAGAAGTACATATTTATTTTCATACTATAATAACATGACTTGGAAAACTATGTCAAAGGGGACGTTGCAGAGCCAGAGGGAGATGAAGACAAAGCTAAGAAAAAGAAGAATATGGTCAGGCCCAAGAGGATTATTTCTAATTCACTTAAGGATCATTTGATCCCACATGTATCCTCCTTGAATACTCCCAAGGAGATGTTTGATTCTTTGACCATCATGTAAGAAAGGAAAGAAGAAGAGATATCATGTTCACGCTACAGAAAAATGATGCACCAGTTAAGAAGAGAGCAAGAGAAGATTCCTCAAGTGATGAGGAATGTGTACTTTTATCAAGAAGGATTCACCACATAAAATTAATCTTATCCTATTAAAGGGATAGTAGGAGTCTCCTACAATGTTCGATTCCAAAAAACGCATGAAGATGAAGATGATTCTCTATGGAAGAACCTCCTATCCATTTCAGCATTGGATAAGAAGGGATGTAGTTGTGATTAGTGATGAAGAAGAAAGTACATTCGGATTTAACACTAGTACACAATTCCTAGTGATCTATGGTGTAGGATATTTGCTCAACATTGTCGATTGTGAGCAAGATAGGCATAGGTCCTCAGAATCAGATGATGGAGTAGAGCACACAGTCAGAGACTCCAATAATTCTTGCAAGGAGACATAGATCAAGAGGTAGTATACCAATTAAACAAAGATTAGTATTTGAATTGTCATTTCTTGTTTACCTAATTGCTTAAATGATATTGTTCACTTGTGTACATATTTATGTTCCTATATTTAGGAAGTGTACTATGCGTGTTAAAATGTTTTGATGAATATTATACTACTAACACGCTTGTGATGGGTAAGTGGCCTATGGTGCTGCACAACATTCCATTGCTGCTTATCTAAAATGAAACCTCTTTGGTGACATGTTGGGAGTAATGCACACTCTTAATTATGTTCTGGTAGAGATGGAAGGAATCTAGAAATTTACCTTATGTATACAAAATATGGATGAATGCTGTGTTGAAGCATTGGTTAAGATAGTTGCATGGCTATGTATTTATGCATAAGAATTTGTCATTGTTAATATGTTTTGACAATTATTAAATGTTTCTAATCTTGCAATTGAATTTGACTTGTAGGAAAGATCGTGTACAATCACCTACAAGAGAAGAATGATGAGACTTGTTCCGAAGAACAAGTGACGACAATTCAACTATGTCATTCAAGAAGATTTATGAAATCAAACATACTATATATGTACAAAGCGAGGTTTTTCTCAGAAAGAGGGAGTCGACTATGACGAGACGTAGCTCTAGTGTCCATACACACTTATTAAATGGTGTATATTACACCATATAGATGGTGTAGTCAAAGTAGAGGTGCATATAGAGCAACCTCCAGGACTCGAGACTCTTTGCAGAGAACCACATGAGCACAAACTAAAGAAGACTTTATACGGGATCATAAGGCACCCAGTGGATAGAATGCTATGACATAAAATTACATGATGAGATTGAGGATCACCTAGAGTGATGAGACCTAAACCTTTTCTATAAGGTTGAAGATGAGGAGCTCATATATGGGTGCAAGAGGAACATGCAACATAGTTCGAGAGGGAGGATATTGGTATCCAGTGACCTTGAGAGATGACATAGATGGATACATAGAATATCAACAAAAGAGAAGGATACTAGTCAATATAGTGCAAAATGAACCAATGCAGAGAGTACAAGATGTAGAGGGAGGATAGTGCTCAGTTACAGAGGGATCAGGAAAGCTCCAATTCAGAGGGAGTGACTATAACACATATTATGGAGACATATTGAGAGACACTATCACTTAGCCTCTATCTGTGGAAAGGGTTTCTTGCCTCATTATCTTAGGGATATGCATATAGTGATATCGAATTCCTTCACTCACTGAGAGGAAGTAGATATCAAAGTTAAAGAATCTTGGCATGATTCTTGGGATTAGTGGTGTGGAAGAATCCATATGAGGTTTCCCCAAGCTAAGGAAAGTATGCATTAGAGATCCTGAAAATATTCGGGATAATGGAATGCAAGGCTATTGCCACATTGATGAAATCAAACTTGAATTTGTTGTGTGATACTACTTTAGAGATGGTCGATGCCACAGTCTACAGGCATATGATTGATTCGTTGATGTACTTGACGAACATAAATCCATATATTTTCTTTGCGGTGAACACTTTGATCCAGTATATGGTAGAGCCAAAATGTGTTCACATGATTATAGAAAAGCATGTGTTGAGTATGGGCTCAGATATACAAGAGATCAGAGGATTTTCCTGTAGGGATATGTTAACTCAGATTGGGATGGTAGTGCTATAGGAAGAGCACTTTAGGGTGCTACTTTAGTTTGGGGTCTGACATGATTTCTTGGTTCAACAAGAAGCATATGAGTGTAGAACCGAGTACAAACAACATATATTGCAGCTTGTTTACCAAGCTCTGAGGCAGTGTGGATTCATAAGTTACTTACACGATTGTTCGATGTTGAGTTAGAGACTATTTGTATGTTCTGTGACAACTAGTGTTGTGAGAAGTTGTCTCAGAACCCTATTCTCCATGACAAGTCGAAGAACATTGATATTCGATAATACTATATCCAGGATATGTTACCGAGAGGAGAAATGATGCTCCAATACATTGTGATGGATAAGTAGATATATGATGCATTGACCAAGCCTTTGGAGAAAGTGAAGTTTGAGTACTTTAGGGACAATCTTGGATTTTTGTAGATCGATGTCCATCATAAGAGGGAGTGATGAGATCTAACATCCATAAAGTGGATTTGATTGCTGCCAAATATAGAAACAAATCTATGGTATAGTCTAGAGGACTAGGTACCAGGGTTGTCACTAGGTCCCGTTTTACTACATCAAAAGAGCTTTGAGCTTGGTCATCTCAGATGAACAATGCATCTTGTTTTAAGAGACGCATGAAAACTTTTGAAATTTCATCATACTTTGCAATAAATCTTCTCAAGAATGTTTATTTTCCTTGTAGGCTTTGAAGCTTTCTAATTGTTTTCGGGGAGGGTGACTGCAATATTACTTCAACCTTAAGGGGATCTACCATTATCCCATTCTTGGATAAAATGAAACCAAGTAATCTCCCAGAATCCACACAAAATATGCATTTATGTGTATTCAATCTAATGTTATACTGTTGACATACACATAAGTGTGCACAATGTTCATCTCTTCTCCTAGATTTGGCTGTCAAGTCATCGAGATAAACCTCGAGGATTTTCTTAATATCATGGAATGCATATGACATGGCTCTTTGTAGATTAGCCTCGAAGTTTTTAAGTCTAGAAGGAATTTTCTAATACGCAAAAATGCCCCATGGGAAAATGAAATATTTTTTATGTTGGTGTTCGTTCTTAATCTAGATTTGGTTGTAACCAAAGAATCCATCCATAAATGAAAATATTTCATTACCGGCACACTCATCTATAATATGATCAATGAAGGGTTTGGGATAATTATCATTAGGAAAATCCAAATTTAAATCCCTAAAGTTAGTACAAACTCGAATTGTTCCTTGTTTTTTATTGACTGGAATGGGATTGGATACCAATTCAGTCAAAGGTATAGGGTAAATGAAGCCAAATTTCAATAAATTTTCTACTTCGGATTTTATGGTAGCGAGTTTCTTAGGATTTACTGGACGCAAATTGTTTCATACAGGTCTAACATTTAGATAGGTTTTTATCACATGTTCGACAATACAAAAATTGATGCTCGACATTTCTTCATATGACCAGGCCAAAACATCACGGAACTCTTTGAATAGAGTAGTATATTGTGTGATTTCCTCCAGAGAGAATTTGGCACCTATATTAATATTCTCAACGATGCCAAGATTAATGAATATATTAATAGGAGTGGTTTTTGAAATGTTTGCCAAATTTCCTTCCGAAAGTGCATTGTGTGTTTGGACAGGGCATTGTTATCTTTCAATATCATCATCAAGGTGTTTTTTTTTAATTTGACCTCTAATGAGTTCAATTTAGAAAGAAATGATGATCGATGATGCACGTCCTCCCAGGGCCGTTCTAAGATATTCATGACTTCAAGGATAAATTCATCAGATGAAAAGGTTTGATCCAAGAGGTCATGAGTGTTGGGATTATTGATAGCCCATACAAGCGATATGTATTGATCATATTCCTCCTTTGGAGAAGGATTTTGATCCAAGTCTACTGAAGCCTTTTGAATTGCTTGATATAACAATTATACAGCAAACAAGGGTGTACTAGTCACTGTTTCATTAAGTTTTTTTGAATGTATTTCCTTTCCTTCACTAGTTTGAACTTCGATGTCATCTACTGTAGTTCCATCTGAGGAAGTGGAACCATCTTTGTAGTGGAATCGATAAAACAGTTAATGGAAAGTAAACTTCTGATGTAATGGTGAAAACTAGAGCAGTCTAAGCAATAGATGTTGGTGGTGGGATTGTGAAGGTTTCCATGATGGAAGAATATTTGAACATCCCAACTCCCACATCTTGAATGATTATTTTTGAATTATCCACAAAAGGTACATTTCAGTGGATACATGTTTTAGGCGTGCAATAATCTAACTCATCGATTGTAACAATATTTTCTTGGTGGGGGAACCAAATTACTTGGAATATTGAAGATACTACCACCGTCATTGCATGTATCCAACTACGTCCCAATAGAAGATTGTAATCTATGGGTGCATCCACTACCTCAACATCAACTTGAACTATTTTACCTCCCAATTCAATTGGGTAAGCTGTAATAAGTCCATGAGCCAGGAACGAGTGTCCATTAAACACTTTGAGTATTGTGTGGGATGATGTTAAAGTGGGTGATCCTAAAGCTTTCCAACATCCTAATGAAATGACATAAGTAGAGGATCCTTCGTCTATAAGATTTCAAAAAATATTCATCTCATGTGATAGCACTTTAATATGAAAAGCAATATGTGATGGAAGCCTAGTTGTTGACTATCCTAATTCAAAGGTGATCAAACTAGTATCATTCATATCGATTGCACAAATGGCAGGAAATAGTGCTTTTCTTTGTGTTGGACAACTTTGTAATAACTACAAGGCTAACATGGCACAAGGTGCTTGAGCTAAGTCTTCCACTATACTATAGTATTGATATACTCTCGCAATAGGATTATGAGTTGTTTAACGTAGACCCCCCTTGGGGGGTCAAGGCACTATGTCAATGGTTGGTTTCTCGATGGAAAGTGAACCATTTGGTTGTGATCTTGATGCGTCTGAAACATTAGGTGGTGTATCATAAGAATGAGCCCTTGTTTGAACAATAACCTCATGATTTAATCCAATGATGGTTGCAATGGGTGGATTTCCCCCTTGCGGAGGGTTTGCTTGGTTCCCCCTCGTGGAGGTACCGGAGCCTCAACAACCATTTGTTTTTGTTGCAGAAAAGGTTGAGTCAAAAAATCAATTTTTTGTGGCCCACTGCGTTGAGATAACATTTGAAGAATGTCATCCATATGAGGGAATAAGTGAGTAGGATGATCTCCTTGACAAGTTTTGCAAGGATATTTGTTTTCCCATTTCTCCTGATTTCCTTTCGGTTGATTATTCATTTTAGTTACATCTCATGTCTTAGAATTAGCATTTTTCTTTTTCTTTTGTTTCTTCTTCTTTCCTTTTTGGTTCGTGGTTTGGACTGTGAGGATTTCTGAAGTTTGGGTAGGATTTGCAGGTTGTTGGTTTGTATGGACAATTGTGGGTTGATAAATTTGAACATATACTTGTCCCATTTGTCGGGTAAGTTGATCAGTTTGAGTGACATAACCAATCACACCATCAAAATGAGGTCCTTCAGTGGCCTAGATGGATCAGACGCATGTCTCACAGCATGAGGTATTAAATCATAAAGTGTGCCTGATTGTGAATGTATCAAATGCACATGTTAGGCACTCTAAATGAGTTGTTCTTCGGCCATGGCTCTTGACATAGCTACATCTTTGGTAAGAGTAGGAAATAATGATTTCACAAACCAATATGCTAATAATTGATCTGGTATTTCTTATTTAATAAGCCTTCGTTGTCTCCTCCACTCATGTATATGATCATATATGTGAGCAGAAGTGGATTTCCTAAACGAAGTCAAAAGTTCAGTACCCGTCTCATATTGGATATGTAATTGAAAGTGTGTCAAAAATACCATGGCTAAAGATGAAAAATCCATGAATGTGTAATACCCCTAATCTAAAAACAGATCAGAATATTATCGCGACTATTGTTATGAATTAAAATATGCAATAAAATTTTACAAGAATTCTGATCACTTCTTTATGCGGAGGAATTGTGGGCACTGCTGACAAAACTGAGAATGGCAGAGGGATAAAGGAAGAGACCAAGAAAATTTATGATGGATATATTTCATTCCCTACGTACATGTATTGAGGACTATTTAGGTTTTGAAATCAGCTCCGCTAAAGTCTACTTCCACGCTTCTGGGTTTCCCAATCGTGCAAACTAGGAAGAACCTTCACATCCATTCAACCAGAGGCTAAGGAAGTTGATGTAGCTTTTAAATAAGGTTATCAGAAAATATATAAAGGTATATGCAGTTTTAGGACAGATCAAAGTCAAGAAAAGTGATTCTACAAGTTGTAAAGGTGAGGCTAGCTCACAGGGAAGCTCACTAGCTCCATCTTCAGGATTTCTGAAACAAGGTAAGGGGGTCACGAATTATCTGTTTTAGAATTGGTAGACTTATATGTTCTTGTTAATGACCCATCAAAACAAGAATGGTGGTATTTTGAGACTTATAGGTAGAATTATAAAAGTTAGGGTAAAACTAGTCATTTTTTAATGCAAATCTAGACTAGGTTGGCTAAACAAATCTCATCCATACTGATTCAGATTGAAACAAAATTTATAGATAATGATCATAACATCATGTTACATCCAAATATGTCAAAATTACTCTTAGTAATGATCTGTAACACTCTCTTTAACAATATGCATCATTACAATGTATTTTAGAGGAAAAAATCAAAGGAGGACTTGGAGGTTTGAACCCTCAAGTATTGGAAACTTATGAAACTATTAATGAAACCTGATACATATTCATAAATTGTTGGAATATTCTATCAAATCCTGAATCAAATCTGGGTGGCTTCTCCTTAGCTTCAGTATGACCTGCAATGAAAATGGGAAGAATAGGGGGAGAGAGGAGCATGAGACATGGGGCACATCACCCAAGGGAACTAAGGTTCATCACTTAGTATTGAAGCCAAGGTTCAAATATCATCAACACAATAATAATCCAAACTGAGAAATGGAGTTGGAAGAACCCTTAAATAAACCTTGACTGACTTGGGTGACTTCTTTAGCAAGTCCTTCACCTGTTGATCAAGTTTCCACTTGTGAAACCATAACCCTAATCATGAATTCTCCCTCCTTGAGGAAAATAGCATGTATGAATCATGAGAGATATTTCCATATCTATAACCTTTCATCCAAATTAGAAACTGCGCCCTCCTTAGGCCCAAAATTGCATGCTTTTGCTTATGATAACTTTTCTGTACTTTCTGCTTTCGTAACTGATCCTCTAAAAATAAACTACGTCTTCCTTAGGCCCAAAGTTGCATTCTTTTAATTTTGACTACTTTTCTTAGATTGTGGTTACTTTCCATCTTTTTTTATTGCTTTATTTTGTCAGTACCTTTGACAGTTTATAATTATCATCCTAGGAAAGTTGGCTTGCCCTAATGCACCCTCGTGAAATGGAAACTTATTTTCACATATTTCTTTGCACATTAATTAATAATGATAAAAATAAAACTAAGTGCAATCCTCCTAAATAATAATTTAACAAAATTCCCTAGGTTAATTAATTAATGTCACTTTTAATCCCCTAGGTGTTTGGAAAGGTCAACACATTCAAGGTCCCTTGAAGGGATGGATGTGACAATCCTCCCCTCCCAAATCTGCTTGTCCTTAAGTAGAATCACTCCAGAGTGCTACAAAATTTTTCCACCATGTTTCTGTTGCACCACTCTGATCATAGTCATTTATTTAATGACCACTTCTTTCAAAAAAATTGTTAACCCGGTTAAGGTAGCTGAGTAGAATGCCTGGATCCCACTGCCTCCTCTGTAAGGATCCAAATGTTGCTTCCCCTTTTGGAAATATGGCATTCCAAAGAATGCTAGGATCCCATGGTATTATATGCATCCTCCCAAACACCAGTAACCACCATAAGAATTTATCATCACATAAAATGAAATTCATAATGTGGAAACCATACCGCTACACTAAAAATTGAAAACTCCCAACGCAAAATTGGAAATATGTGAGACTTCCCCATCCAACATAAAATTATCTATGTGCTTGATTGACACCAACACTAAAGCTCATAACTTTTTTTTCTTGCAATTAAATAGGTGTGATTCCCATGTATAACCCCAATAAATATAGGCATCGTCCAACAAACAAGGATGCCCAAACTACTCACAATAAAATGATGCATCACAATTATCTCTGAGAATGCAAGCGGGAAATACAAATACATGTCTCCTCATCCAACAAGGGAATGCAATCATGACACTCCAACCAAAAGTTCCGTGTGAACACATCCAATGGCTCAACTCTCTGCCATTGGTCAAAGGGTGCAAGAATCCATCCACATGTGTGGATTTCCTCCATATAGGCCACCTTGTGCAATATATATTTCTCAATAACTTCTCTTGGTAGTTTGCTTGCTTAGCTACCTTCCACTGATCAAGAGCAGAATTTTTTCTGCAAGAAGACTCCATGTGTGACATGTAATATTCCACCCAATCCATATGTGGATGAGTGGCATCAAGTGAAAGCAATATATGCCCTGCATGTTGCTATTGGGAAGGTAATGGTGCATTCATCAAGTCATCATGGACACCTATGGGAGCCTCCTACTCCTCATGTGGCACCAACAAGGAAAATTCCTTCTCCCAATTTCATCCCCATCTGATGTGGCTGAAATATAAGTGTGGGTAGAACTGTGAATCAAATCTCTGCAATACTCATCCAACCAACTTATGGTTTCATCTTCTTCATCTTTGGCTGATCCAACTAAGTTGAGCTCATCTGACTCATTAGAGGAAATTTGGGGTCTAAAATGGGCCTTATAAGAAAACGTGCCAAAATAATTTTTTGTGAGTTGGAATTCAAGAACCAATAGAATTTCAATAAAATAAGTCAACCATAATGGTTGAATTTACATATTTGTCATTAAAAAAAACTACTTTTTTGTTCGTATTTTCGACATATCTCATTGTGTTTTTACTCAAATTTCGATCGAGGGAGCTCGTTGGATGTGGAATTTGATTTCGCATCCAACGAGTACCCACACTGCATACTTTTGACAGATCCCGCTACCCCAAAAACAAGAAATACCTAAAAAAATGTGATGATGATGTCATCATCACATTTTTTTCAGGTATTTCTTGTTTTTGGGGTAGCAGGGTCCATCAAAAGTATGCAGTGTGGGTACTCGTTGGATGCGGAATCAATTTCCGCATCCAACGAGCTCTCCTGATCGAAATTTGAGTAAAAACAGAGGGAGATATGTCGAAAATACGAACACAAAAAGTAGTTTTTTTCTTTCTTCCTCCAAAATTAATCAATATTATTTTATTATTTTAACTATTATTTTATTATTTTGACTATTATTTTATTATTTTCCTTAGGAGGCCCATTTTAGACCCCAAAATTCCTCTAATGTCTTCCATGGGGAAGAGACTCTCTCTAGAAAAAAAACTCCAATTTTCTCTAGAAAAGACCAGGTGCTTGGTTCTCATCAATCTTGTCTATACAGTCCTCAAGCACATGCAAAACCAAATGCATCGCATGATCCACCATCTCATTAGATTCCTCCATATGGTCAAGAATGCAATCAGATTTGTGAGGATGGCTAAATGGTGTGTAGGAGGGTAGGTAATATCTTTGCAACTTATCATGAAGTTGCTCTATCTCTATCTTGGACTCTTGGAGTGCACATTGAGTGTTCTTCAAGGAATTTTGTGTGTTCAAAAATTATTGTGTGAGATTGCAAATATTTTCTTCATCCTTCAAGGATGCTCCATACAACAACTCAACAAGCTCAAGCAAACTGTCTCTATCAGAAAGCAATTGGAGAAAATTACCTTTGGTGTTGGTCATGGCGTTCTAAAACTTCTCCATGTATTCCATGGAAGATTTATCCTCCAACTTCCAACATATATTTGTCATCAATTCATGGTTTCCATGGAGAGTGTGTAGGACCTCTTTGATCTTGCACTCACTCATCTTTAGTGAACCTGCAAGAAAATGAAGTTCTAGTAGATGAACCTCTTCTTCTTTCCCCTCTCTTGGATTAACTTCATGAAACTACAATGGTGATGTGAAAGTTGATCTTGGGGCCTTTTCTTCAAGTGAAATCTCTATGTCACCAACATAGAGAGGTGGAGATCCCTCAGTATATGTCTCACTGATTCTTGAGAACCCATTAGTAGGCACTCTTTCACCCATGTCCAAAGTGTTTCTTATCTCTTTGGATTGTTCTTCTACAACACTGGTGGTAGGGTCAAGTGAATGAACACCATGCTCTTTTGTTGTACACTCCTCACTAGTAATGATTTTAGACAGTTATGTCTTGCATTTCTGCAACATATTTTTCTTTATGCTCATGGAAAACTTCTCCTTCTCCTTCATTGCAAATACCTTGCAGTAACTTGTGCTCCCCTTCATGGATGTTTATCTCATTTTTCTCAGTTACAAGACTAGGTGGTTCATGGCTCTCCACAATGATGATAGTGGGATGCGGATTCTTACTAATTTCAAGGCTCTCCTCTAATTTGGCTGCAACTTCATCATCCCACAAGAGAGTACAAAAATATGAACTGCATTCATCCCTTTGCATCAAATTTTTCTCCTTCAAATTTTCTAGTTCACACCCAACTTGTGGGGGATTGTCTTCCACTTCATTAGGAAGTTCAAATGATGATTTCAGATCTGATATACATTCTTCTTTTGGTTCTGATCCAAAATATTCCTTATCACCATTGACAACATCATTCTCCTTTGCAATGATTTTGTGATCACCAACAGAGAAACTAGGAGTGGATTCTCATGGTTGTCCTTCATCTTACAGGCCTGATATAAAAATGAAGTCTTTTCATCCTCCCATGGATCAAGTGGCTGTAAGTAAACATGGATGCTGCAAAAATAAGAACTCTTATCATACCTATGCTTGATATTACGCTCTTCATGTAGGGATACTATGATGGCCCACTCTTCCACCAGATTCTCTAGTTCACACCCAAGTGGTGTGGCCTTATCTTCTTCTTCATTATGTGGCTTACGAGGTGACTATAAATATGATTTATGATCTTCTTTTGGATCTGATCCAAAAGATGAATCACCACCCTTACATGAACCAACATCCTTAGCAGTGATCTAGAGATCACCCACAAAGAAGTTGGGAGTGCATCCATCTTTCCTTTCTTCTCCCATGCAGTCACCTTGCAGTGGCTTGTACTCCACCTTGTGAATCTCTTATTATTCTTGTACACTTGAAGAAATAAGTGGGTCATGGTCCTTTTCATTGATTGAGAATGGATTTAGGGCCTCATCCTCCTCTTTCTTACCTTTTCTAGAACCAACAAATATTTGTATATCTTCTTTCCGTAGCAAAGGCTTCACCTCTTTATCTCTTTTGGCTCCATGTGTAAAACATCTAGTTGCCACTTCCTTGCATACTTCATCCACCATATGTATAATATTTTCCATGCTTGAGATATAATATGGATCTTTGAATAGCTTCTATATCTCTAGGTAGAAGTAATCTAAAAAATATAAGACCTCCCTTATCTCTTCTTTTAAAGCAGAGTATTCCATGAAATACTAGAAGGATTCCTTAGAGTTATTTCCACTGAACATTTGACCAACAACACTTGTAGATTTATTTCATATGAATTCATCATATGCTGGAAGAAAGAAGTCATCAACATCATCCCTAATGAATCTACCTGAGGTACTGCATGAGGGATATTCATAGTCTTCTTCTTCATACTGCTCAAGGTCTTCTTTAATCATGGGCAGGAGTCTCATAGCTGAAACTTGATTTAGTGATTTGCAATCTTATTCAACAAAGAGCCTTATTTCGACAAGATGAGCCAAGGAAAGATATCTGATACCAATGTAATATCCCTTATATGAAAACAGATCAGAATATTATCTCTACTGCTATTATGAATTAAAATATGCAATAAAATTTTATAAGAATTCTAATCACTTCTTTATGTGGAGGAATTGTGGGGACTGCTGAAAAAACTAGGAACGATAGAGGGCTAAAGGAAGAGACCAATATAATTTACGACATATATAGTTCATTTCCTAAGCATGTCTATGTTGGGTATCATTTAGGTTTCGAAATCAGCTCTGCTGAATTCTACTTCCACGCTTCTCGATTTCCCAACCATGCAAACTAGGAGGAACCGTCATATCCATTCAACCAGTGGCTAAGGAAGATGATGTAGGTATGAAATAAGGTTATAACATAGTATATAAAGGTATATGCAGGTTTAGAATAGATCAGAGGAAATAAAATTGATTCTACAAGTTGTAAAGGTGAGACTAGCTCATAGGGAAGCTCACTAGCTCCATCTTCAGGATTTACCAAACAAGATAAGGGGGTCATGAATTATCTATTTTGGAATGGGAGACTTAGATATACCTATTAATGACCCATAAGAACAAGAATGGTGGTATTTCGAGACTTATATGTCGAATTATGAAAGTTATGGTAAAACTAGTCATTTTTATTGCAAATTAGACTAGGTTGGCTAAAACAAGTAAACATCAACCATACTGATTCAAATTGAAATAAAATTTATAGAGAATGATTATAACATCATATTACAGCCAAATATGTTGAAATTACTCTCATTAATGATCTATAACACTCTCTTTAACAATATCCATCATTACGGTGTATTTTAGAGGCAAAAATCAAAGGAGGACTTGGAGGTTCGAACCAATGTTATTGGAACCAAACCGGTCATCGAACTGGAGAAGCCCAAAATGTGAACTGGACTGGAACCAGCAAAAAACCGGGTGACTAAAAAATACATAAAATATTCATATTTTGTAAAAAACATATCTATTCATGTGCATACATATGAATCCAAACCACTAATACAGAAATATGCAACGTTTCTCATATATATAGCAAATATGGGTGCAAATCTCCAAAATAGCACCTAGTGCAATACATCTCTAAGGTTCTGAACCAAAGTACATTAACAAAGAGGCTCCAAAGTACATCAGCAAAGTTTTATTTTCTGGTTTTTTTTTAAATTGAGTTTCATGAGTCCCTAGTCCAGACCAGCCGGTTCCGTACCCGGTTTGGAAAAAAATCTAGTTTTATGAATTTTTTTTGCTGATCGGACCGACCAACCTTGTAAACCAGTCAGACCGGACGATTTTTCCAGTTCCGATAACATTGGTTCAAACCCTCAAGTACTGAAAATTTATGGACCTATTAATGACATCTGATACACAATCATAAATGGATGGAAGCTGCTATCAAATCCTGAATCAAATCTGGGTGGCTGCTCCTTAGCTTCATTATGACCTGTAATAAAAATGGGAAGAAGAGGGGAAGAGAGGACCATGGTACTTGGGGAACATCACCCAATGGAACTGAGGTTCATCACTTAGTATTGATGCCAAGATTCACATATCATGAACACAATAATAATCCAAATTGATAAGTGGTGTTGGAATCACTCTTAAATAAACCTTGAGTGACTTGGGTGGCTTGTTGAGCAAGTCCTTCACCTTTTGAGCAAGTTGCCACTTGCTAAACCCTAACCCTAATCATGACCTCACCATCCTTGAAGAAAATAACATGTATGACTCATGAGAAATGTTTCCCTGTCAATAACCTTTCATCCAAATCAGAAACTGTGCCCTCCTTAGGCCCAAAGTTGCCTGCTTTTTCTTATGACAACTTTTCTGCACTTTCTACTTTTGTAACTGATCCTCTAAATGGAAACCGCACCCTCCTTAGGCCTAGAGTTGATTGCTTTTACTTCCGACTAGTTTTCTTGGCTTTTGGTTACTTTCCATGTTGTATGATTGCTTTCTTTTGTCAGTGCCTTTGCATCCTAGGCAAGTTGGCTTGCCCCAACGCGCCCTCCTGACATGGAAACTTATTTCCACATATTTCTTTACACATTAATTAATAATGATAAAAATAAAACTAAGTACAAGCCTCCTAAATAATAATTTAACAATATTCCCTAGGTTAATTAATTAATGTCACTTTTAATCCCCTAGGTTTTTGGCAAGGTCAACACATTCAAGGTCCCTTCAAGGGAGGGAAATGACATAATGTATTACGAGGAAATTTGATGTACCTTTTTGCAACGGTTCCTGTGAGGGTCTGCTGAAACAACCTCAACCTAATACTATCATCAACTGGGGAATTGGATGAACACCATAAATTAAATTTCATCATGTGATCTGATGGATCGTCCCTTGGTCGTCCATCGAATTTGGGTATGTCTGAAGGAATATTGGTTGGTATGGTTGGCCATCCATTCATATGTAGAACATGATTATTGGTCAGTTGGGATAAATTTGGTAGATTCGATGTGGCCAGAAATGGTGATTTGATAGGTGTCGTCATTGATGTTTGGTACATGGGTCGAACCTGATAGTTCCAATGTCTGGGGGTTTGATTAATGTTCCAAGTGGATTTCCTTCTTGAAATGAGGACCCAAAAAATATTGGTTATTCCTAAGATCTTGTCCATTCCATTGTGGGATGGTAAGGTGAATATCCCCCTTGCATATGTGCACTCCAACAAGGTTGATATTTTCATGGGAATTGACCATTCCATGGATATTGTCCTTGTACTTGAGAAGCACTCCAAGGTGGATTCCCCCCCTGTGGGGGTAGGCTCCCGGAAGATTTGTTACTTCCAAGACCCATACCACTCATGTTTGGGATAGGATTGATAGGTGAAATGCCCCCTGGCATAGTGGTTGTTGAGGGTGCAGGGTTTCTCCTAGACATTGTACTAGGATTGGTAGGAGGATAACCCACTGAGACATTTCCACTCATTTGCAGATTTTTGAAGTCATATTCCATGATCCATTATTTCCACCAGGAATATTACCATTCCATGGTGTAGGGTTTCCCCTAGAAGTGGAACCTAGACAAGTATTGGGTAAACCAAAAGGGTTCATATTAATTCCTTGTATGTTTTGATCTTCATGAGCCCCACCATATGGGAAACCCATATTTGGTAAGGTACACCCTCTAGTAAGGATACATGTAGATGAAGTGGACGTACTTCCAGGATTGGAACCTGAAACCGTACCAATTGGAACTCAAGTGCTGGTTGAACTTATTTCCACATATTTCTTTGCACATTAATTAATAATGATAAAAATAAAACTAAGTACAAGCCTCCTAAATAATAATTTAACAAAATTCCCTAGGTTAATTAATTAATGCCACTTTTAATCCCCTAGGTGTTTGGCAAGGTCAACACATTCAAGGTTAACACAACAACCTGTGTGATGCCATAGGAAAATAAACTATGGTTACCAGTTCATAATTGGTGGACGGGAGGGACAAACGTCAGTCTAGGATAAATCACATAGACTAGATATCACAAGAAAGTGATGTCACCCGAAGGACTTATCACTTAATTGAAATGCTTTAATGTGATCATATCCCACCAAATAAGAAAGAGGGGGGTACCACCCTTACTAATTCAGATTGACCTTGTGCTTAATGCACGTGTTAGAAGCTCTTTCTCGTCATGCACTCTTTTCTACTAATGGTTTTCATTTCTCTTTAATCAATACTAGTTTCAAAGTTATATGGCTTTGGAGTGTTAACTATCAACCCTAATCCATTGCATTAGCCTAATCTTGTTGGTGATATCAAAAATAGAATCTTGATTGAGTTTAGATTAAGTGTTGATTTTAAAGGTAATTCGCCTAGTTTCAACAAGTGATGGTGAAACTGATGCTGTTGTGACTCACAATCTAATGCATAGATGCTCTTAAATCTATCTTTTAATTCAATGAGTTTCTTACACTAAAAGCAAGGTAAGAGGTTTCTTTGATAATGTTTCAAACATGCATGTATTTCGCACTTTTCAAATATTTAAAAACAATTGTCCCTAAATCAATTAGAATATTCAATGGCTTGAAAAAAGGTGATGCAAAAAATTTAATGAGTCTTTGAGGTTTTTTGAAGCAATTTGTTTTTCTTTGAATTATAGTAAACTTGTTCAGGTTTGTTCAACAATTAAGTCAACATAAAATTGCTTCGAAATATTTACATAGGGGATCCTTGATTCTTGTTCACAAGATCGCCAAAAAACGTGAGTGAAGAGGATACACAGATCCCTTTATAATTCTATGATAAACAACTATTACACTTGAGATCCTTGTTTCTCATTCACAGTACCACCCGAAAGTGCAAGTGAAGAGTGTTAACACCTGTATTTCACAAAGAGGATACAAGACCGATGGGAGGTAAAATTTTGTTGATTAAATATTTTGGGCTAAGGATGTAGTACAAAAGGGGGGAGGCTTGATAATCTAAAGAGTAGCCTAGTCCGAGAAAGTCCTGAACCTTGGTCTAACGGAGAAGCAAATCGATGGTTTATATCCTCTCCGCCATCCGGAACATGCAAGCAAGATAAGGGAATTTCGGGCCTCTAACAGCCTGCACACATCGAAGGTTTTAACATTGCTCAGAGCTGATCTACAGCCCATGTCATATTCGCTGGCTGGAAGTGCACGGTGGATAAGGAAACGAGGGATCAGCGGAATCGCATACGGTCCTCCTGATCCTACGGACGAGGGTTGAAGACGGCATTGATCGACGGGCGTGTTGGTTTCCGGAAAGGTAACATGCACGCGCGATAACCTTTAGACCGCCCAGCGGAAATGGACACATGATGCTCGATCCGACGGTTGGAGATCACAGGAGGGTGGATCGACGGCGGAAAATGATTCCGGGTTGGAGACTTGCGCACCCGATAAACCCCCAGCATCCGGCGGAATATGGTACGTGGCGCAAGATCGGACGGCTGTTGAACGCTTGGCATCCCATCGACGGTCGAGAAGGATTCCGGAAGAAGAACTAGCGCAGAGGATAATTCCGGGTTACCCGGCGGAATCCGGTACGCGGCACTTGATCTGACGGTGTAGGAACGACGGCAGATCACATCAATGGACGAGGGTGATTCCGCTGAGCAAAGTTGCTCGGCGGATTAAGGTGGAAAGACCCAGCGGAATGGGTAGGCGAAGCACGATCCGACGGCCCACCCACGAAGGCAAAACAGATCGACGGTTGCAGACGACTCCGGAGCCCGAAGTTGCACGACGGTTAAAGTAAGGAGGCCCAGCGGAAAGGGACATGTGGCATATGATCCAAAGGCCAGGAATTCACGCGGAAGAGATCGACGGTCAGAAATGAACCCGGAAAAGAAAGATGCACGGGGGTTAGAGACAAGTAGTGGTCGCGGACATAAATGCCTCCCACGTGTCAAATTCGGGTGGTTCTATAAAGGCAAAATTGGCACCTTCCGTGATTATTTTATTTCTCGGGACCCGGCGAAAAGGACCTGTCGATTTGGGCGCTTCCAGTTGTCA
>LPNX010797707.1:176386-256177 GCA_001517045.1 Pseudotsuga menziesii
CTTTGCTGTTACCTCGGGGTGTGCTTCCTACAACCTGGGTACATTCCGAGTGCTAACAAAGAGGAAACAAAGAGCTTGGAAAATATATGCTTCAACAACAAGTTATACATTATTACACTTGAGATCCATGTTTCTCATTCACAGGACCACCCAAAAGTGAAAGTGAAGAGGATACACAGGGTTAGAAATTCCGCTAAAAAATAATACTAGACTATTACACTTGAGATCCCTATTTCTCGTTCACAAGATCGCCTGAAGGTGTGAGTAAAGAGGATATGTAGGGATCGAACAAAACTTATGTCAATAATTTTGAGAATGACAAACAAACTCCTCTAATTGTGCTTCAATAAATTCAAATTAGTCTATCCAAAGGAAAAAATTACTTATTCAAGCCATTTTCTTATGTTTTGGAGGAAATATTTTTGAATTTATCTTAAGTGCGAGGTCCAAAATTTTGAATTTTTTTGTGAATTTGATTTTATTAATGGTTCTAATTGTGTCTTGAATATGATTTCAAAGTGTGTATTTTATCATCAAGTACATATAATTTCAAAATCAAAGGGCCTAAAGTTCATGAGTTCAAAAAACATGTGATGTTCTTCATTCTTGAACTTTGCAAACAATGATTTAAAGGTACCAAATTAGTCAAAATATCATATAATAATAGTGAAATAATGGATCCAAATGCAAAATATCACCTAAATTCATATCTAAGCAAAATTTAAAAGAAGATTTGAACAAAAAAATAAAAAATTACTAATGAAAGTGATATTCCAAGTTTTCTAAAGAAGGTTCAGAGCCTCCCAAATTCAAATGAAAATCTCCCAAATCCTCTCAATATTGCTTCTAAAATGTCCTAACAAGTCATAACATATGTTTTAATGTAATTTTAAGGTCTGCAAAGTCTATCCTCATCCCGATAAAAGACGTAAAACAACAATTTATTTTTTTTCCATTTTGAAGCTAGATTCATACAAATATTTAAATCTTTAAAAAATCCTCTAATACAAGTCAAATTAGATTAATTTATTCTATAAAATCAATCATAGGTATTCCTAAGCTAACCATAGAGAAAAAATCACTCAAAATGGATAATCCTATCCCAAATTACACCCAAAATACTAGACTCTGCACAAAATGCGACTGTGTATGACCTGCACCTGTGTTTTTCCAAGAAAAATGCGACTTTACATGGCCTACACCTACATTTTTTCCAAGAAATATGAAACTTTACGTAGTATGCACCTGCGTATTTCCAAGAAACTGAAGATCTCGTGCAAATTTTCAAAACTTTTGACAGTGCAAGGGTTGATCTAGGCCGGTTTTAGACTCCCAAGTTGAATTAAGATGTCTAAGGACATAAATTAAGCATAAATGGAAATATATAAAGGAAAGAAACCCCCATTAATGATGAAAAAATCAAAAACCAAAAATTAAGAAACAAATCCCCAGTATGGTCACCAATCTGTCAGTAGAGATCACTGCAGGGATATGTCTATAACATTCTCTATCCTTTACTATAGGTGGGTGAGTCCTAATCGACATAAATACATGCAAGATTTTGAAAGTTTCGTAAGATCTCTAAGCTTTTTCAAAGATTGGAGAGGAGAGGAATAAAGGAAAGAACCTCTTGAAGCATGCCACTTGCATAATATCCCCTTGCTTGAGCATCCATGGCCTTTAGACCTCCATTTCAGCTTGCTTGCTAGTTCCTTACCTCTAGCTATACCTCTATGAAATTGAGAAACTTTGAAAAACTTGAAAACTATCTACCAAATCTTGAATTCGAAACTAGTTTTAACACATAGATTCAATCTCTTTGGGGGAAACTATAATTGCATCATATTGAAAATAGGAAGAAAGTGATTACAACCCAATGATGGAGGTGAATACCTTCTCCTTTGCTTTAAACCATCCTTCTCCATCCATGCCATTGATCACCAAGAGCTTGATGTGGAAAAAAAATTCTTCTAGCCTTCAAATTCTTCAACATGCCTTTGCTTTCATCTTTGTGTCCTCCTTCTTCACCTCATATGCCTTTCTTATATAGCATTGGGGTTGTGCACCCAATCACTAACCATGAATGTGGGATTAGGATTTATGATGGTTTTTTATTATTTTCTTCAAAAAACCCACTTTACTTAGTTTTCCAAGGATCTTACTTGAATCTCTAAGATTTTAGGACAATTAATACGTATGACATGTACTATTTCCACTCTAGGAGTTGTGGAAGTTGGGTTTTAACCCTTAAGTAGTCTTGATCTTGAATTATTTAGAGAAACCTTTGTCTTCATATAATTCTCCCTTCATGGAAGTGGTGGTCTGATGAGAGATCAAAGCTCTCAAATTGTTCCAAATTCTGGTCTTCATGTTGTGAAAAAAATGAAGATATGTTTTCAAACCATCATCCTCAGGGGTGTTAGTTTTATTGTTAACAGATATGTTAACTCGGATTGGGATGGTAGTGCTATAGGAAGAGCACTTTAGTGTGCTACTTCAGTTTGGGGACTGTCATGATTTCTTGGTTCAGTAAGAAGTAGACAAGTGTAGCAGTGAATACAACCAGAGTATATTGCATCTTGTTCAACAAGTTGTGAGGCAGTGTGGCTTCAGAAGTTACTTACGAGATTATTCGATGTTGAGTTAGAGACAACTTCTATGTTCTGTGACAACCAGAGTTGTAAGAAGTTGTCCAAGAACCCTATGTTCCATGGCAAGTCGAAGCACATCAATATTTGATATCACTATATCTGGGATATGGTGCAAAGAGGAGAAATGAAGCTCCTACATTGCAACAGACAAGTATATATCCAATGTATT
Source organism: Pseudotsuga menziesii (assembly GCA_001517045.1). Taxonomy (NCBI): domain Eukaryota; kingdom Viridiplantae; phylum Streptophyta; class Pinopsida; order Pinales; family Pinaceae; genus Pseudotsuga; species Pseudotsuga menziesii. The sequence goes on from LPNX010797707.1 coordinate 179,207, forward strand.
GACTGAGCCTCTAGAGAGAGTGAAGTTTGAGTAATTTAGGGACAATATTGGAGTTTTCTAGATCAGTGTCCATTACAAGAGGGAGTGATGATATCTAGCATGAAAAAGGGATGTCTTTGTGGAACACGTATGAAATTTGCATCCAGTATAAAAAAGGACTGACACTGTAGAGGTGTACACCCTGTATGAAAAACGACTAGTCACTATACGAGGTGATCCCATCTTGGCTAGTTATATCTCCATGAAGAGGGGTGATCCAAACTTGGTTGGTTGTATCTCCAATATAACTGGTTGTATCTCCAAGGGTATATACCAATATGGTTGGTCATATCACTGATGGTAGATCCTAGTGTGACTGGTTGTATCTCTAAGGGTTGATCCCAACATAGTTGGAGGTATCATAGAGGGTAGATACCAATATGAGTGGTTGTATCTTCGAGGGTTGATCCCAACAAGGTTGGCGGCATTTTTGAGGGTAGATACTAGTGTGACTGGTCATATCTCAGAGGTTTAATGCCAATATGGTTGGTGGTATCACTGAAGGTAGATCCTAGTACAAGGGTTGATCCCAACATGGTTGGTGGTATCACCAAGGGTAGATCCTAGTATGAGTGGTCGTATCTCTGAGGGTTGATCACAACATGGATGTTCATATCACCAAGGGTATATCCCAAGATGAGAGAGGGTAGATCCCAACATGGTTGGCTGTATCACTGAGAGGGTAGATCCCAACATGGTTGGTCATATCACCGATAGGGTAGCACCCAGTTGGGATGGTGTAGCACCGAGATGAGGGTATCACCCAACATGAAACATGGCTGGTGTATCACTGAGACAAGAGGTACACCCAACATGAAAAAGGGTTGGTTGGTGTACAAAATTCTTATGATGTATAGATTTGAGAGATATCACAAGTCAATGGCCCAAGTACCAAGTAGTAGTAGTAGTGATGAGATCCAGTGATGATGTCCAAAGATGATGTCCAACGATGATGTCCAGTGATGAGTGACGAGATCCAATGATGATGTACAAGGATGATGATTATGACAAAAGAATACCTTCCTTGTTAAGAGGGAGTTTTGAATAATATAACATCAAAATATATTCCTATTGTACTTTTATTGTATTATTGTTGTACCTCCTTCAGGATATGTTATTGATGTACTTGATCATGTAGATGTACTTATAAGAATCAATGCAACCCTTCTGTTGTAAGTCGAGTCAATAGTACCCACAAGAAATATTATTTAAATGTTATTTTGAGTCTCCCTTGACAAGTCGGCCTTGTAAGAGTAACAAGTCGATCCTATTAGGTAAACAGGTCACTCACTTAATGAGTATAAATAGAGAGGGAACACCACTCATTTGGACATACAATCAACTCAAACAAGTGTGCAAGAGAAAGAGAGAAGAGGTTAACTAGATAGAATAAGTATATGCTCTTGTCTTTGGGGTTTATCTTATCTTGGTTTGGATTTGTTCTTGTTGGAGGAATCTATACTGAAGAAGTTGTTTGGTTTTCTCCCTTGTGGTTTCATAGATGAGAATATTTGTGTTCTTTTTTCTTGTTGTGCTTGTATTTATTTAAATGGTCCTATTTCTTATGGTTATAATGAAATAGTGCTAAATGTTTGAAGATATAATATAACCATTAAAATTCTAACAATTTAATCCATGAAGTCAATAGAGGAAATCCAAGAGTCCTAGAAAAGACTGATGAGACACAATATGTTAGTCTAACTCATGCGCCTCAATCATTTAATTCTTTTAAGAGGAATATAATTGAGGTAGTTATTTCCTTGGTGAAAGGAAGGTGTGGGTTTAAGTTACCTTATGGCAGAGATGTGTTAGTAAGTCTGTCAGTCAACTTATCAAGGAGTCTCAGTAAGTTTGTCTTCCAATTGATCAGTATCGTGGTTCAGTAACCTAGTCCTTCATGAATGTATATATCACTTTCCCTTCCTAGAAGGGAAGTAAGGAATCATTATCCATCCATTGACCAATTTATAATTCTCATATGTGGACAAGAGTTGACCCTTGATTGAGAGGAAAACAAACAGAGTAGTTTAGAGTGGAGAGTGAACCTAATTTTTGGTTCATGGTCATGGCTGTGAGTCGAGGAGTTAGTTGAAGAGTGTGAATTATGAGCGTTCTTCAAAAAATACCATGAGCACAGTGGTGTCAAATTATTATTCTATATACTGATCTTGAGCACACTGATTTGTGTTAAGACCTGAGTGATTGAGCATGTACCAAGATGTGTCTGAGTGAGTCTCAACAAGATTGTAAGAGAGTGGAAGCATTGTAGATTCCAAATAACGCACCTAAGAAGTTCCATTTCTTTTACCCTAAGTGTGGTTGTTGGTGAACTAGTTGTAATGGAGTGGTCTGTTGGACATTGATTGATGTATTTCCTAGTTTGGAGCCATTGGTTGTGTGCTTCCAATATTTGTAAGCCTTAGGAAAATAGAGCATGTAGGTAGACGATCTAAGGTTTAGGTGATCTTTCTACATACACACATACAATATTATAGCACCTAGAGGAAGGTGAAGCTTGAGGGACCACTGAGCGGTGAAGGGGCACCTTATTGGTGTTGTGTGGGGAAGGTATTGTGGACCCCAAGCTAGCCAAGTCTATGCAAAGAATCTATGGTTATGGAGGTAACCAGATCTAACTATTTGTCCTATTGATTTTTTATGATTCCTAAATAGTGGAAAAAGGTATTGAGCACCAAGTGGACTGAGTTCCAATAGAAGTTGCATGATATCCATGTGCAATGGCAGTGTTTGGATGATATTTCTACACACACATTGGTACATCACCTAGAGGAAGTTGACGTTTGAGGGACCATTGAGTGGTGAAGGGGTACCTCCTTGGTGTTGTGTAGGGTGGGTATTGTGGATCTCAAACTAGCTCAGTATGCACAAGATCGACTGTTGGTATTGAGTACCATAGTGGTAAAGAGCATGGGTATAGCTAAGAGACTAGGGGAGGATAAGACCTCTTGGTGGAATAATGAGGTTTGGGTCGTATTTATATGCACACACTAGAATAACACCTACGTGATTTTGTGTGGGTAGGTATTGTGGACCCCAAACAAACCGATTCTAGTGAGGCACCTAAAACTATGTGGTGAGTCACTAGTTGGAATTTCCCCTCTAGTACCTGTGACATACTGTTAGCTCAACAAAGGCTTGTAGAGGCTGGTTTAGATATAACCTTTTGCCTATTTGACTGTGGGAGAGAGCCATAGATAGTTCATGTTTTATTAAGGTGATGATCCTCAACGTGGGGGTGGCCTCTTAGAAAAAATAGTATATGCTAGACAGAGTGCCTATGGTTGGTTAGAATGTTTCTCTTGCGCAGTAATTTTCTTAGAGAAGCTTCATTCAAGATAAGTGTTATATGACTTTTTATAGTTGTTATATATCTCCACTGTATTACTGATGATCTGAATGAATGATAAATTGCATGATGTATACAATAATGATAAAGGATAATGGCTTGCATTTAGACTATTGTAAGAATATGAAATCCCAACATATATGTCATGATAACTTTGCAGGTGGTCAGTGATATGGATTTGTAAGTTAAGTTACCAAATAGTAGTCACACTACTTAGTGATAGGCACATAGTGGTTAAAGGCAGAGGTGTTGTGGATTCTGTGATTGTCTTTCTCTATGCACGTAGTATGGTTGTGTAGTAAAGAAATAACAAGTGTAGCAACACGGGTAGATTAAAGTATTGGGTGCACAACGTGTTCCACTATGTGTTAAGATTAGGAGGCATAGACTGTTGTAAAACAAATTAATCTAGTTCTAGAAAAAAATTCTTGGTATCAGAAGACGGTATAAAGAGAAGAGATCCTCCATGGTCACAATAGGCCGCAGAGGCTGTTGGGGATGCCTCAATGTTGCATTATAAGTTGTGCTTTATTTTCCTCCTTGAGGCCACTAATTAAACATTATTTATAGAAATAATATATTGAGTTATCTATATAGATGAGTAATTTCTCAAAGGTTGTGATAAAGTCTATGATTGAGCCTATTTGGTGTAATTTGGTAAGTTTCCCTAAATAGTGAGGATCTCACTTGTAATGCTCACAAAGAAATTTAACAAATAGACTCCAAAAAGCATAGCACCCATATAAATTTTTATGTCACTCCCACTATTGGCATCCTTTTGGATCAAAATACAAGACCCCCACCCCGAGTTTCATCATGTCATTAGTAATACCATGAAGGGAAAATTAATGTTCCATTTGAGTGACCTAGGGAATGATGGGTTAGAACCATCAAACTTGTTCAAGTATACTTTAAGAAAATAGTTCCAAGTGTTATTATCCATTGAGGGTGGTTTATCATTATGAGGACCTAAAGGGGTTGTTGGTGGATAAATAGTACCAAGTGAGAAGTTTCTTCTTGGTGTGGCTCATTATGTTGTACATTCTCTTTTTCTTCTTGCATGTATGAAACTAATTGTCAAATGTGTCAACTTCTCATTTAATATCTTCTCTAAGTAGTCTAATTGTGTCTCCAGCTTCTTATCCCATGTGTGATCCCAGTTGTTGATAGTTTGTTTAAGGTGTTGAATCTTCCCGTTAAGATCTATGTAATAAGATTCTAGGTTGTCCAACTTACCAATGGTATAACAAGTGGTGATATTTATTGGGGTTTCGACATGAGGTGTGATGTAGGTTTCCACCATGGGTGGGATCTATCAAGTTCCAAGGACAAGCGAGTGTAGGGTTCTATATCTCTATGATATATGTGTGATGTCCAATAGTAGTACTTGACACAATATCTTAGGGCACTAACTAAGGAGGATCGATCATTCCCTTAGCCATACTACTTGACTACCCAAGTACTAGAGAGTAATATCCCCAAGAGTTGTTCTCAATGTACTATAAAAACAAGATGGTTGAGCTATTTTATCTAAAGTTTGTTCTAGGTATATCTAGGGGACTTATAATAAACCAAAGGTTATATGGAAGTGAAATATTATATCTAGGTGTTGTCTAAAGTAGTACTACTCAAAGGGATACCAAAAAATGTTATACGGATTCTCAACAATGTGGCTTAAGTATCCTTGGATTTTTTATGTGTATGCTTCCCCAACATTAGGTTTACTCATTGAATGACAAATATATCTGCTATTTAAAGATGCCAGAACATGTCTCTTAAAAAAGGTAAATATTGAGATTGGTGACCCTAGAAAAAGATATATAATCACTGGAAAGTAACTTACTTTCCAAATTAGGGTTTGAGGCCAAAATTTTGAAATATTCACAACTCCTTGTGAAACCTTGATTTGGAGGCAATCTCACATTGAAGTTTTGGTAACTCTGGAATTCCTGCAGCTTTGAGACTAAAATTTTGTTTTATGTATCTTGGTATGGCTAGACTACAATTCCATACGATTTACTAAATTCTGACGTGCCAAGAATAAATTAGGGTAATTTTCCCAAATATTGTCAATTTTGGCCTTCTTAGAAGGGATAGATTATATGGATTGCTACACGTCAAAATTTTCAAGTCCAAATATGAAATTGTTACTATAAATACTTTGGTTCGTCTTCTATCCAATACAACCAATGGCACTCAATTTTAATTTTTATAACTCCAAATATAACAATTTTACCTAGAACACATGTTTAACGCTTATTTTTGGGATAGCCAAAATTCCTAACTTACACAAAGTGTATGTCTAAAATTGTAGCGACCCAAAAGATGGATTTTTAATGCATGTTACCTTTTTGTACCCTCTCTCTAACCTCCAAGTTTCAGACCCTGGAATTTTGCAGAAAAAAATTTGGATGAAAAACAATATGAATAATTTGAAGGATCCTTCTGTATTAGTGGCAAACCCAAACTTAATAAGAGCGTATGTCCAAATTATAGTGACCCATATGATGAAATTCAGATAAAGGTTACTTCCATATTTCCCTTATGTACCCTTTCAATTTCAAACCTTGAAAAATACAAAAAAAAAAATAGAAAATTGCAAGATGACTCGTTTGAATGAGGTAAGCTCTAGGAAAAAGTCCCTTGACATTCAAAGAATATATATCCAAGATTATAGCAAACCAAAATTTGAAACATGGATACAGTTTACACATGTATGTATCTATTTTATGCTAAAAAATTCATATCCTAAAATGGCGAATAAAATTATTTCGAGTGGAAAATCCAAGATAACTTATTTATAAGAATCAAACCCTATCATTAAAAAGTATTTCTTTTTGTCCCAAGAAAGAACTATGATACCATTTGTAATATAATTAAACCTATAAATTCAAATAAATTATGGAAAAACAAAAGAGAGGAGAGATAAAATAGATAACTAGGTTTACTTGCCTCTTCAAGGGGGAAACCCCCAAGAGCAAATCTCCAAATACAATGACAAATATTATCTTACATTACAAATATTAATACTCTATATATAGTTCTTTAATAGAAATATTCCTAACTACTTGTGGTCCTAATTCTAATGAGGATCAATCGGCTAGGGTCCTTTATTCAATAAGGAAGGACCTTTTACATCAAGACACTACCCACTAACTAACTAAAGGGTCTTATGGCCTTGTACATTGATAAAATAGGGGGGTTAGGTTAGGACCCTAAAAGTGCCACTCATTGTACAAGTATGTGATCCTAGGATGTTATCACGGGGATAGGCTATGGATGGGATTAGCATGATATGGGTATTCCCCCGGTGAGCCTTGGGAGGGAAAGTGTGACCATTATTAAGTGTCCAACAATTATTGATGGTGGAAAGAAAAAAGGTAATTGTGTGATGGGGTATACAAGGGACTTTCCCTTTACTTTTGTAGATATCTCAGATGATGCTGATGAAGAAATGGTTAACACTTCATTATTTGATGATATGGTACATAAAGGGGCCAACCCTATTATGGATATTTGGGGTGGGGCATCGTAATATGCCCCATAGTAGTAAGGATTATTTGAAGATTATGGGTCACATTCTCAACGTAACATGGTGTTCCTAGGGAGTCCTCTACAAGTGGTAAGATGTTATCAATATTGGTCGTTAGTCAAGGTTCACAGTGTGTTAATTGATTTATGGGAATGACCCTTCCATTATGTGGAAACAACATTGTGTGAAAAACTAATGAGGTGATTGCTTTAATAGTATACATGTAACTATGTCCTAATAGGATGTTGTAGTCTAATGGGGAATTGATAACCTCAAAATAAATTATGACTATTTTTCTTTCTAATTCAACAGAAACATTTTGATATTGTTTTTTTTAGTTGGGAAGGCTGATGATCATAATACTTGAATGTGATGGTTGATGGTACAAGTTCAATGGAACCTAACTTTTTCCATACTACCTTAGACATTATGCATGTGGATGCACCTTCATCGATGATACATTAATGAATTTCCATGTTTATGATAGTGAAAAATATATGAAACACCACTAAGGAGTGTAAGCATGGTTCAAACATTATCCAATTTAAAGGTCATTAGGTGCGATTCAAATGGATCTACAATGCCTAATGTAGACAACAATGATTTTATTTGGAAATGACACATTTGGAGGACGTCTAGAAATGATACAACAATCATCGATGATGCTATAGTTTTTAAAATATCATACATGTGGGTTATGGATAGTGTGCCATAGAGGTAACAATGAAACATGCATTGTGGGGTCACTATTAGGTTGGAAAATTTGCAAGAGTATGTTAGAGATGCTTGGTTACCTTTGGGGTTTTCCAAACATAAATCAAGAGGCACGAGGCATGTTTCATTGTTGATTATGGGTTTAGAGATTGACTTCTTCCGAGTTCATAAAAATATTTTGATAGTAGGGGTCTCCTCGTTGAGGTAGATTCTAAGGAAGGTGTGACCCTACCTACTAGTGGGTTTCTTGTCTCTTATTGATTTTCCAAAACTATTTATTAGGGGAAGGCGTTAAGAAATACTGTAGGAGTTGGGTTTTTTGGGAGTAATATTTGCTTTTGGGAGGATTTTTCCCTATCTAGCCAAATCCCTATATTCATGTTAGTCATAGAGTTGAACTAGGTTGAAGATAGAACAATCTCAGGAATGACGAGGCTCAACATTTAACGATATTAGAGATATATCAGAGTGTAAATTGGGGTTTGAGTCACAATTTAAAATTCTTAGAAACTTTAATAGGTTTTGTGAATAAAATTGTGATCGTGAAGGAAAATTGAATAGAGGAATTTGATGGATTCAGGAAGAAAAAATAGGGAAATGAACATATGTGAAATGATGAAACAAATCTTGGGAATTAGGAAGCATCGATGGGTGAATTTCCTAAATAAAGATAGGTTTCAAAGGTACTGATATTTTTGAAATAGAGTTTATCAATTCTATACACTCTGAAAGGGATAATCTGTGATCTTTATATTTATTGAACATTAATAAATTTCACATATGAAAAATAGATAGAAAAAATTCATATATCAAGCAACCACAATATGTATTAAAGATCATTACATAACCAAATGAACTTTGAAATTTTTCAATAACATCCAAAGTTTAATCATGAACATAGTTTCCATGATTCCCATTCCAAATAAAATAATACTGCACTCATTATATGCTCATTCTCATGAGTCCTCTCAGATAGATGATAGAAACATAATAGACACACAAAGAAGGAGCAATTTGCAAGACTTGATTTCATTAATATTTGTCAAAAAAGATTTACATGGAAAAATATATACACATGACTCAACAAAATAAAAAGAATACTTCTAGTTCTAAAATTTCCAGCCATTTTCTCTCTGTTTGAGATACATTATATAGGAATTTGAGGCTCTTGGAATCATCTTATCTATGAGTTGAGTTGGCTTGTAACAAAAGAGTAATAGTTTTTCACTATTTACTTTTTACATTGAGATATTACACTTTACGTAAAATTGTATTTCGGTTTTTCTTTCTGCTTATGCCTCTTTTCTTTCCTTGAGTGGGTGACTGTTGTCCATGCATTGTTTGTTGAGTTGGAGCGAGTGAATAGTGAGGTGGAATGACGATTTGGACAATTCTCTGTATAATCTTTGTGTATGCTGGATGTCTAATTCTACAACAAACCTCCAGGTGGCATAAATGCCAATGATTTAGTTTTTCTTGCGTATTGTTGTGTTGCAGGTGGTAGTTGTGCAAATTGTTGAAATTGAGGAGGATATTGTTGTGTAGTTTGTGGATACTGAGAAGATGATCTAGATGTTTGATGAGCCTCCTATGGATGAGGTGGCAGAGCTATTTTGGGATATATTATCACTAGATGCCACTTCTTTTTTATTGGGATGGTATCACATTTTAGATTTTATAATGCTAGTGTGCTTCGGAATTCCTTTCATATGTCAAAGGCTCCATCTCTTTAAAAAATTTTTATCCTTGTACAAATTTGAAAGGTAGTCCTAAGCCTCTCAAAATATTGATTTCCACTTATCACCCCTTCTAGATCTTCTTTAGGTTCTTCATTTCTCTTTTCATTTAACTTATTTTGATATTCCTCTTTGGAGTAGAACTCTACATTCCCATCCCATAGCAAAGGAAAACCAATTTTGGTCACCCCATTAAACATGGTCTTGAAAGAAGAGATATCATCTTTTGGTATATTTGCATTGTTTTGCATACTTTGTACAAAGTCTTTTTTGAAACCATTCATTTGGAAATTTTAATGACCTATGTTATGTTGTTTAACTGTAGCTCTTCCAACTGCTTGTTGCTTCGACTATTTATATAGTTAATTGTCTCTCTATCCTGTTTGGGCTTATCTACCGATGTGGCTTCCACTTGCTTCATTTCATCCATTTCTGACTTGTAGGTTTCCATCTCGACATTCATTAGTTCCATAAAGTTCCATTTTGCATTTAAGTGACTGGGTTATCCTGTTTGAAATCTCTTGAGTTGTTATCCTCAACCAATATTCTCCTTGATAATCCATTTGTAATGATGTAACTTGACCTTTCAAGTCATCTAATTCTCGTTTTAGGTCAGTGATGTCATCATCCTTTTTTCTTACACCATGTTCCATATCAACAATTCTTCTATTTTCCTATGTGATGACATCCTCTAGGACTTTGATTTTGGTTTGTACATCCTCTTCAATCATGTTTGGTTCAATTGGAGTTTTATTTCCCTCCATGGAATCCAAGTCTACTACGTCATTTACTAGTGGTTGAGTTACATGATCCGGAATACTCTTCTATGCTCCTGTATGAATTGGTGTATGCTCTAATGCTACAGATGTAACTGTTGAAAGGGGAACAAACTATGCTCTAACAGTTTTTTGAAATTCCAGTGTGGCTATCTATGATGACAACTCACTAATTCTCTTGTCTTTTTATTATGATAAACCCTTGTACTTCACCATAGTGGCTAACAATTATTCTTTTTCTTTCTCCACTTGGTGGATCTCTGTTGTTTGCACTGGGTTCACATTAGGTATTTTTAGTTGTCTCTTCATATTTTATATTTAATTATATGTTTTAACAACCAGTGCTTTGAATTGAGAACTATCATCACTATTCGAACTCAAAGCCACTATATTATATTCCATCTCCTTTATGGTGACATGTTTGGCCCTTATGGTCTATTTTTATGCCTTTAATAGGTATCCCACTTTTTTAAGATCTTCTCACCTTCTTTTCTTTGTTTTGGTAGATTTCACTATCTCTACACATATCATATCACTTGATTGCTTTAATAAATATACCTTATCCAACTGGCCAAACTGACCCTAGTTTATAACATGCTCTTCATCTTTACAATCTCTCAAACTAGTGGGTATTGGCACCATAGGATCTACTACTACATACCTGAAGTTTTCATCTACACTATCTGCTACTGTTAGCAGTATTTTTTGGGAAGGCATAGCTCATTTCTTGTCATTATTTATGTTATGTACACTTTCTCTTCTTATTTCCATGTATATATATTGTAGATCAATTTGAACTAGGATAGGTCATGTTGGAGTGAGGACCTTTGAATTTTGGGGAACTGTGAATTCCAGGGAGAGATAAGGAATACCCCTAGGGTGGTTTTCCTTGAAATATTGCTTGTTTATTCACTTCAACAATTTCTTTAGATACCTATGCTTCATTCTCCTTTATTTCCAATGCTTTGACTATCTTTGTTGGATCAGTTCTTGCCTTTTTAGCCTGCGGATATTTCTCTTCCCAGTCTATTTCGATGTATTTTTCTCATCTCTTCTACCCTGTTACTTGTCCAGGATCACTTGACTCTGTTGAAGCTTTCAAAATATTCTCTACTTCCTCTCAACTGTATTTATTGGCAATATTTTCCAAATATGGCTTGGTAGGACAACCATATGATGAGTTTTTATTTTCTAATATTTGCTTTGATATGACCTTGTGCGGATCATATGCCACTAGTTCAACCCTCTCTAAATTTAATTTTTTGAGGAATCCTTTGATGTATTGAACAACATTTAGGTCTTTGATTTGGAATGGACCCACATCCTTGGGTATGTAAAAATATTTATCTTGTTTGAAGCCTCCAAAGTGTAGTTCATCTGACATGAACCCATGTCTAACATTCCATGGCTATAATTATTACTGTAAAAAAGGTAGGTATATTGTATGGATTTCCTTCAAAACCATAGGCTCAGATGATTGTGTGATATTTAAATAAGAACCAATCACCTACTCTGGTGTCACGAGTGAATTCAACCACTATCTACCCTCCTTAGGCATTTTGCGTAGGCCAAATCCATGGATGATGTTGTAGGAAATCTTCATCACTTTATTTCTAAACTCTGTGAGATTTGAATTATTTGATTTCCTAACATATAAATGGTTCCATTCATGTATTGGGAACTCTTTTTTCAAGGCTTCATCAATTATCTTCAACCCTAGGGATTCAAAATGTTTGTGGTTCTAGTATAGGAATAGGAAGAAAAGGGAGGAAGGGTATATAAATATCTCTAGGGAAGGGTATTAAGTCAATTGTTCATTAAGGTATCGATCTAAGAAATCACAACTGTTACTTTTGGGTATTTCTTTGGAAAAGGGGGGTAGTTGTGGTAGGAATCCTAATACAGTTTCATTGACTTCGTCATCACTTTTATAATCTAGGATGGTGCACAATAGGGAAATGATTTTCCTGGATTAAAGTTGGAAGAATATCATTTTAAATGGAGGTTTTGATATTTGTATAATCATATATGGTTCCATATGATGGGTTAGAACAAAATTTTTATCATTAGGGATTAGGTTTTGGTACTTTAGGGCCATTTCTCTCTCCCCTACATGTTGGATGCCTTATTCTTCATGGACAACAAACATCTTTCTAACATTCTCAACTTCAATATGACAAATAACCCTAGTTCTATTTGAGGACATGATCATTTTTCGACTTTGGGAGTAACATGCTGAGCACCAGATGGTAAATTCTAGAAAATGGATGACTGGAGGATTCACTGAATGTATCAGGTCTGAATCACATAACTTTTAGGCATCTTGATCAGAGAAATATCTAAAATGGGATTCATTTAAGGCTTGTATTAGGTTAGAATGAGTAACTTCAAGGTATTTTTTGTCATCTTGATGGTCAAATATGATCGCATTCTTAGATGAAATAGTATTTGGAGTAGGTTGAGAGGTTGATTGAGACATTTTGATGGCTAAAGTTACTTGTTCAAGGTTTAAATGGCTTATTTTACCAGTTATGTTAAAAATTGGTTTTGTGAAGGGAAATACTGCACACAGTATGGTAAAAGTGAATTACCAAGTTAATATGACAGGGAGGATGACTGGTTGTCCAGATTGATGACTAGGATGATTGTTGGGAGTACTTGCACACAGGAGGTTTGGTTAGCTGGTGCCTCAGACCGTTCGAATTACAATGACCTTAACAAATATACAAAATGGACTTTTAACGACTTTGTGTATTCAAATTTGACATCTGGAGTGGTATTAACTAGTGAGGAAGGTGTGACGTGAATTCTGACACTGGGTCTCGACTGATTGATGTGACTGGATAGGGGTGACTCGAATTAACGGTAGGACCACACTTTATCTTGAGGGAGAACCACCTTGGATTACCAGGGTGGTAACACTCACTTGCTAGGCATTTTATAAAAAGGTCCCCAAGGATGCGCAACCAATAAAAATAATCCATGCATGATGGATGATTTCTTCATTACAAATGCTCAGGCCCCTCCAAAGTACTAGCACTTTACGAATGTGCTTTGTATTCTGACTGTTGGATCAGATATCACTTTTACCAATCATGATCACCACTTTATTATTTAATTCCCCTTCATTTCAACTATTAATTTTTAATCTTGACCCTTGATCTGACTGATAGATTTGCATATTTGCTCGATCTACCTATGTTGTATCTACGATGCAATTTCTCCAAGTGTTATTCATATTAACCATCCGATCAAATTAGATCAATGGTGGATCCTTTGGTTCTGTGTTAATGCTTGGTTACAAAACTTGGTCACCTTCTATGGCATATGAACCCATCATCTTCGTGGTTCGATGCCTATGAGTTGGTCCTTGGGTCATATAGCAGGAATTTCAAGTGCTTGGGAGGATTGAAAAATCCCTTTACTAACATCGGCTCCATGGGGACAACGACTTGTTCCATAGGGTACTGAGAACTTGTAGACCTATGACTTGTTTTCATTGGGATTATGGATTCACCTCTTGAAACTTGTTAGAGGTTGTAGACTATTTTATTTCACTGAATTTACGAACATTGTAAAACAAAATGTTGTAAATGAAACAATGTGATTAAAAAAAAGAATGAAATTAAAATTCTTCTAATTTACTATGTACAAAATTCACAGAACTTGGCTTTAATAGATGAAGATATGTTTCAGAAGCCTTCCATTGACAGTGTCCTCTATCTTTTCACCATCCAACTGAGCAAGAATGAATGTATTATTCCCTTTCACAACATATATCAGATATGGGCCAATCCAAAGGTTATCAAATTTTCCATGCTTACCCTTATCTATCTTCTGGAATCCCACTTTAGGACTAGATATTGAGTCTAGAAACCCATTTCTAGGGATATTTTTTCAAAGGTATTATTGATATTTCTCGGGTTCTCTTTCAAATTCATACTGACCATCTCTCTTTCTTGTTGTAACTCAATCAACTCATACATTCTCCTGGCCATGTTTTGAATTTTATGGATATCTAGTTTCATGTTGAATTAGTTTGAGGACTGGTAAACCCATCTATATAGGTAAAATTGATTCTTTTCCATATACCATTTAGAAAGGGGAGATGCCAATTGATCTTTTGACACTAATTTTGTCATCCCACGGAGCATATATGAGATTCACATCCCATGTCTTCTTGTTTGTGGACAACATCTTCTTTATGATCCTCAACAGAATTTTATTAGATGGCTCTGCAAGTCCATTACCCTATGGGTAGTAGGATGTAGAATGAACAAGATCAATTTTATATTTAGGTATAATTCCACCACTTTGTTATATTTGAATGTTGGTCCATTGTCAATGATTATTTTCTTAGGGAAACCAAACCTTGATAAAAATTTCTCTTCAAGGAAACTCATGATCACATATTCAATTGATAATATAGTGGGGATTTCTTCCACCCATTTGGTAAAATAACTTTTTGTGGTAGTGAGAATCCATCTATGATGGCCACTTGAGTTAGGATTTATTTCCACAATAAAGTCTAAACCCCATTGCTAGAAAGGTGTTGAGGTTGTAATTGGATTGAAAGGTAATGGCCTCAACTTTTGTTTCCCTGCAAATATTTGAGATTCAATGCATGACCTACCAATGAGTTTTGTATCAATAAATAAATTTTTTCAATAATTCCCATCTATCAAAACTTTATCAAAACTTTATAGGAAGTAGCTATCCATGCATGATGGACTCCACACACTCCTTTATGTAATTATGTGATAATCCCCTCTTTTTCACCTTCAACCACACAATTCAGCAATATTCCTTGAGAGTCTTTCCAATAGAGATACTCATCCAAGATGTAGTACTTCATTTCCTGTAACCTCATAGATATTTCTTGGGCTTTGGATAGATGATATAGACATTCTAATTTCATCAAATAATAGACAATGTCCCTATACCATTCATATCCTTGAAATATTTGGCTCACCTGCATGGTATCATCTTGCTCTTCCTGTATACTTTTCAATTTTTTTTTCTTTTTCCATCTCTACACTCAAATTTAGGTCTAAATCTTTGTAGTTTGATTCAACTAACAGTTTGGCCAATCCCTGTCCTTTCACTAGTTTGGTTGGTTTTATTTCTGGGTCATATTCTTGGGTTTTAGTGATCCACTTTCCCCTCCCTTCACCATCATTCTGACAGAGAATATATTTTACCACTATGTGTGGGTCATAAGCAATAGTATCTAAATGTAACACATAACACCTAAAATATTTTAGTGCCTTCACCATTGTATAGGTTTTTTTTCCATTAAATTGTACTTTAATTCAACATCTCCTAAGGCCTCACTGAAAAATGCTATTGGTTGTTAATGTCCATCTTCATTCTTATGTAACAATACAACTGCAATAGTATGTGTTGATGCAAAATAAAATATAATGAAAGGCTCAGAATAATCAGGACTAATCAACATTGGTGCCTCTCCCATGGATATTTTTAGAGTTTCAAAGTCTTGTTTTGGTTCTTTGGTCCATTTCACCTCATTACTTGTTTTTAGCATTTGGTAATGGTATTAATTAACTCATCCATATTGGGAATAAATATTTTCAGAAATTTTATTCTACCCGTTAATGATTGCACTTATTTTTTGTTCCTTGGAGCTTTTAATACTTGAATTGATGCCACCCTTTCAACTTCTATTTTTACCCCGTCTTTTGACACAATGTTTTTAGGATTATTAATCCTCTCTTGTCCAATTTGGTCATATGTCTAAATTGGGAGTCATGTCTAAATCGGGAGTCCATCCAGTCTATTTTTAGTCACTAGCACCACTGGATCCACTTGGCCTAATTGGGGCACATGTTTCAGTTACTAAAGTGTGGGGAACACTAATTGAGGCCTACTGCTACTGATTGCACTTGATTGCATCAGTTTAGGAGCCTCCTAGACTAATCCCTACAATTTAGGAGCCACTGGGAGTGTCGAAACCAGCCAAGGTCAGTTCAGTTCACTTGATGACTAGTCAAGCTAAGTTAGGAGTTAGTTACATTCAGTTAGCACTAGGTTTACATGACTGCACTCAGGAGGGGCACATTTCTCACCTACCATAGTTATTTAGCCTTAGTCAATACTGAATGTAACACTTGAGTTGTGTTTTAGAGCTCTGATGAACTCCGGTTATGGTTTAGATAAGGTTAGTTAACTATTGAGTCCTTCGATAGTGATTTAGACAAGGTCTTAGTTACCTACAGTCAAGTAGAGTCTAATCAATTCGAATTTCCTCATGTGGATTCAAATTGCTTGTGGCTATTAAAGCCATTGTAATTCATTGTAATTATTATCTAATTACCTTTTTGATTAATGAAAGCATTCACAAATGCAAGCCATTTTTGCACTGTTTCATTCTTCAATTGCTGAGTAAATTGTGTGATCTATCTTGTGAGTTGTGTGTTTGTCCACAGATCTATGTGCTCAATTTAATATGGTATCAGAGCCTCGGTGGACAAGGCACTTCTCCTCCTCAAATCTCCTACTAGATCATTTTTTGAGCAAAATTGCTCCTTCCAGCACTACACCAGAAGCGGAGAATTTACCACTTAATACCCCAAGCAAAGGAATTTTTTATCAATCTTGCTTGATTAACTAAGCTAGGTGTGAAGAAAATTCCAAAAGTGCAGGCTGTCCGACCTTACGGTTCCCTTTTTTGTTTTGCAAGTACAACTTCGAAATGAATTCATCAGTTCCTCTTCTCACCTGATCCTCAGACTATTTTTAATGGAAGATGAAGATATTTATATTTCTGAATAGAAAAGATCTAGTATTGGTGTCTGATGGATTTAGTAGAGAGTCTTTTGAGAGTGAGAATGACTGGCTAAATGAAAAGGGTGCATCTTTTGAAATAATGAAACTGGCTCTTTCTCCTAGCTTGCGCTACCTTAGTAGATCTATTAAAGATCCACAGGAACTCTGGACAATATTGGACAGAACCTTTGGAATGATTGATGAGGATCATAATAGCAATTTGGAGAGAACATCCAGCACCATAAGCATCCATGGTCCAAAAATCTTGTCCTCCGCTCTCTCTGATGAAGTTTTTCAAGATGAAGAAGATGCAGAAGCTTCTACGCAGACAATTCGAATTGAAGGCAGTCTCCATACAGTGACTCCTTCTCTTGATGCTCCGAAAGTTTATGAGATCTCTGATATCTCATCTCCTCATATGGATGAAATAGAAGAAGAAATTTGAATCTATGATATTGAAGAAAAATACTATTGCACTTCCATGCAAACATTCACTGATGATTTTCCTTTGAATTATGTGCAAAATTTACAAGTAATTGCTTCCGAAAGTGAAGAGAAATTTGATTTTTATCCCTTTAATGTTGCTACTGGTGTGCAAATATGTGATACCTTGGATATTTCAGAAGAAATATCATATTACTAGAGTGATCCATTTGCTCCCCATGATCTAGATTTTTCGGCAAATTCCTGCAGGATTGCATGCACCAAAATTCAGAATTTTGAAGAAGAAGAAAGTTGTGCATCCACCGTCTTGGTTAACCATTTACTTGAATATGAAATTAAAATTATTGGATATGATATCATATTATTTAGATCTGATCTGATATTTCTTGTTTTAATATATCAAATTCATAATCTTTCAGTACTGCTTGTAGCTGTTCTCATCAACGGTGTGAAAAAACAAGTACCGCAAGTCTCCTACAAAACTGCTACTGGGGATTTGATTCCATTTCACAGTTTTGGATATGTTTTGAACCTATTTAGATATGATTTACTTTCTGATCTGATATTATTTGGTTCATATTTTAAAATCCAAGAGCTTTTAGTCATGCTTGTAGTTGCTCTCACCAATTTCGGTGTGAAAAATCAAGTATCGCACTTTCTCTTCAAAACTACTGATGGGGATTTGGTGTTAGTTTCCTCATATGAGGTTGATGATATTTTATTATGTGATTCAATAGATATTTCAGAAGCTATATCAGAATATGGAGCTCAAGAATTCTCTCTCAATAGTCCCAGTGATTCTCTACCATTGATCATATGCTCATCTCCTCACAAAATTAGTAAAGAGGAAGATTTTCTGCAACTGCCTAGACACTTGCTACCAACACTTGGGGTTGTTCTTACCACTCATGGTTTTCTGTTCATGGCTACAACATATCAGTTTCTTGAGTGTTCCTCACATTTTATGAATCCTCAAGAAGCTTTTCTCACTTATTAGTTGACTTCAGTTGCTCTACATGGGTCCAGTCTTCATTCGACAGCTGTCTATATTTCTGATTTAGTTGAGCATATCATTCTTCTTCCAAAGAGGAAGATTCCTCCAGACATAATGATGGATAGGTTCACATGCCAGGCCCTAGGATACCTGTGCACAGAAGAACCAGATTGATCCTGATTCTACCTGCTTAATTAGAGGGGGGATTTTTTCCTATGTGGTTTTTCCCTAGCACCTTGTTTTTTAGCAATTACTTTACTTTACTTGATGTAATGGGTGACCTATGGCATTAGTTACGAGGGCCCACAGATTGTCAAAGTTAGCATTCAGGGGGGGTGTTAGGATTATTAATCCTCCCTTGTCCAATTTGGTCATATGTCTATATCAGGAGTCATTTCTAAATCGGGAGTCCATCCAGTCTATTTTTAGTCACTAGCACCACTGGGTCCACTTGGCCTAATTGGGGCACATGTTTCAGTTACTAAAGTGTGGGGAACAATAATTGAGGCCTACTGCCACTGATTTCACTTGATTGCATCAGTTTAGGAGCCTCCTAGACCAATCCCTACAATTTAGGAGCCACTAGGAGTGCCGAAACCAACCAAGGTTAGTTCAGTTCAGTTGATGACTAGTCAAGCTAAGTTAGGAGTCAGTTACATTCAGTTCTAGTCCTCTACATTCAGTTAGCACTAGGTTTACATGAATGCACTTAGGAGGGGTGCATTTCTCACCTACCATAGTTAGTTATCCTTAATCAACACTGAATGTAACACTTGAGTTGTGTTTTAGAGCTTCGATGAACTCTGGTTATGGTTTAGACAAGGTCAGTTAACTATTGAGTCCTTCGATAGTGATTTAGACAAGGTCTTAGTTACCTACAATAAAGTAGAGTCTAATCAATTCGAATTTCCTCATGTGGATTCGAATTGCCTATGGCTATTAAATCCATTGTACTTCATTGTAATTATTATCTAATTACCTTTTTGATTAATGAAAGCATTCATAGCTACAAGTCATTTTTGCACTGTTTCATTCTTCAATTGCTGAGTAAATTGTGTGATCTATGTTGTGAGTTGTGTGTTTGTCCACAGATATATGTGCTCAATTTAATAAATGTTTCCCAACAACTTGACTTATTGTAAGGAAAAACTAGAATTTTTTGGGTTTAAAGAAAGGCCATACCTTCTGGATTTCTTGAATGTATGCTTCAAATGCGCTAAATGTTCATCATTAGTCTTGAAAAACACGGTCATATCATCAAGGTAAATAACTATGAATTTGTCAGTGTCTCCTACAAAAGATATGTCCATTGTACTTTAAAAAGTAGCTCCTGCATTCATTAGCCGAAATGGAATCTTATCATACATGAAATTTCCCCATGAAGTAGTGAATGTTGTTTTCTCCCTGTCTTATTTTCTCATAGCAACCTTGTTGTATCCTGAAAAACCATCCATCATAGAAATTATGTTTGCTCCTACCACTTTGCCAATGCAAATATTTTTAAGGACATACGGATCAACTAAATGGATTTGAAGGTAACATAATCAAGGTGGTAAAGCATAGAAGGTCATTGTGAGCTGAAAATCAAGCGCTAACTCAGAATGAGCAGATCGCCGTCAACCTTCATTTGATCAATCGACTGAGAATGAATAATGCTCAATAAAAATGTAGGGTAGTTATGACAGAGAAAGGTCAAGGAGATCTGCATATTATTCGATCCAATCAATGGTCAAAATAAAAATCACAAGGGTGAAAGTGACAGGTGATTAAAAGGTTAAAATCGATCATCACTTTCAAAAAGTGAGATATAATCGGATGACGTAGATGCATAGCACATCCATAAGGAGCTTGAGGAGAAGATAGTGTCCTTGAGTACTAAGGCTGATGATGGACCTCGGTTTAAATCATTAATAACTAAGAACGATAATGATATTGCCAACTTGAAGAACCAACTGAACATACCAAATGTACACCCAATACAAATAGATGAAATTCATCGAGCAGAGAAAGAAAAATAACAATTAGTAACTATTATTTGAAAATATAGAGTTGAGGTGGAAGAAAATATAAGAAGATAAATGAGTTGACCTCATGGATAACTACTCTGTAGTTTGAAAATACTAAGAATAGAGTGTGCCACTATCCACAATAATTTCAGAAGTTATAGAGAAGCCACTTGTTCCACAATTAGCAGAGTAGGATGTTCAAGGAACTATCACCCTGCCACCAACAGTTGAAGTGTGTGACATAGATTCTATGGATGAATATAATATCACAAATGAATAGACTAGATTTGAAGAAGACATTTAGATTGAAAATAAAAGGCTTGGAGAATGATGTCACATCGAAGAATAAAAGAATAGTAGAGTTGGAGCACGATGTAAGTAAAACAGATGATGACATCATTGACATGAAAAAGGAAGTTGGTGATTTAAAAGGCCAAGTTACATCACTAAAGATAGTTTCCCAAGGGAAGAGATGTGGAGAGGAGCCACACAATAAATATGGGATATAATAACTCAAATATTTAATGAGAAATGGGACTTGATGAATCTCATGATTGGTGAAATGGTTATATATAAGTCATCAAAAGATGAAATGAAGTAGGTAGCTGCAACATTGGGACATAATCCCACCCAAGTAAGACAAACTATTGATTACTTGAACAACACAACCAACAAGCAGTTGGAATAATTACAACCGACCAGCGGGACTCACGTAATCAAGATTCCAAAAAGATGGTTTTGAAGAAGACATTGTACATGTAATGCAGAACAATGCAAACTCCCTGGAAGATGATATCACATCATTTAAGACTATTTTTAATAGAGTAACCAATATCGATATTCACTTGTTATGGGATGGAAATGCAGAGTTTTAATCTAAAGAGAAAAACATGAACAAATTAAAAGAAATGAGAAATGAATAGATTGAGAAGGAATTAGAAGGGATAATTAGTGGAGATCAAGCCTTTGAAAGTATCAATTCCCCATTTCATAATTGGACAAGGCTGAATACCATTTTGAAATACATGGGGACACTCACTTATGAGGGACATTTTGAAGCAGAGATGGATTTAGAAAACCTTAAGGATAACAACATACTAGTGGGTAAATATTGACAACTTGTAGTAATATATTATAAAATATATTTGCCACCTTAGCAACAAAATTCTGATCAAGAGACACCTGGGTTATTTTCACAACAACATACTGCTCAATAGACTCCTACTCCACCTTAGAAATACACATAAGAACCACCAACGCATCAATTCATAGGGCAGACCACACCATTGACATTCATAGCACCTAGAGGTTCAGTACAACGTGGAGACCCCACATTCAATGAAATGATATAAAGGTTGAGTCAATTTTGCATCCTACCTAGCTTTACAACTCCCCCAAGCCATCAAATGATGTGTGGTCAACAATAACCCGTATGAGGAAAGAAGAAAGGAAGAGGACACAAAAGAAATTAAAGCACAGTATATGTAATTGTAATATTTTCAATGTAAACAGTAAATAATGAAAACTATTACTTTTTGTTATTATTCATTTCATTTACAAATTGAATTTAGGTGGCTTAGAGCCCTATATAATGTAAGCTTAGTATACAAGAAATATGATGTAAATTTGAGAAATAGAAGTATTCTTTCTTCTATTGTTGAGTCAGTGCATACTGTTGATTATGTAAATATTTTTGGTCTAATATTAATGAAATGGAGCCATGCAAATTGTTCTTTCTATCTTTGTTATTATGTGTCCATTTGTTTGTGAGGATTCATGAGAAAACTAACACAATGAGTGTAGTATTATTTGACATTAATTGTGTGTCATTGAATATTTCTTCATGATTAAATGTTGGATATCATCTCAAAAGCTCAAAGTTCTTTAGATTCGGAGGTTGATTTTTAATTCATATTATAATTGTTGTGTGTATGGGAAGTATTTATGTATATGTGCTTTATGAAATGTATTGTTTCTAAAGATATATACATATCATGTTAGTCCCTTGCAAATTGTAAAGAATCATTGAATTATGCTAAATATAGCTCAGTGAATTCAAATCCTGTCTTTCCTAGGGAAATTCACCCATCGGTGCTTCCTTTCATTCAATATTTGTCTTCATCACTTCCTCCATATTCACTTTCCTATTTGTTGTCCCTAACTCCATCTAATTCCTCTGATAAATTGTCTTTTCATTCACAATTTTATCCACAATATATTGTTAAAGAACCTGAGCATTTTATATAATGACTTAAACATCATTTCACCCTTTGATTTAGCTCTAAGATAATTAAAGTTTGAGCCCTGTAATGCCTAGGTGTCTTCTACCTTCAACCTAGGACAACTTTAAGACTAACATGAGAAATGGCGTCATTGTCGAGGAGTGCATTTAAATAATACATTTCCTCCTATGTGGAAAAGTAAAGATTTGCTTTCTGTAAAGTGAAGCAAAACTAGACATCATTGGTTGAATTATTCACCCGGAGACTCTACTGAAACAACTTGGATCCTATGAATAGGAACACTACAAATAATCCTTAAACAATGATCTTATTAGACTACCCGATTCAAGAACTCATTGGAGGAACTTAAGCTCACTTCAAGGAGGAGGTATTCCACTTTTAAATTCTCCTTTAATATCTTCTTCAAGTGAAAATAAAGAAACATGTGAAGATATAAATAATCAAGAAATACCTTATAATATGCCTAGAACTCTTATGAATCATGTTCTTGAGCCACATTTTGCAACTCCATCTCACTCAGATAGCACTTCAAGTCCTCATTAGTGTTCTTTTATACTTTAAAGACCTCCATTTACCCCACCTTAACAACCTACTACTATACATACTCCAAATATGGAAAGAAGAGGCCATGGAAGCCCACCACCACTTGCTAACCCATGGATTGTAGTAATATATGGTCCTTTAAATATACCTTCTTATTTGCATGATATGCTTGAGCATTATTTGAAAATCTTAACTAAATATGATGGAGAAAAAGATATTTTAGTTGAAGAACACATGGATAATTTTTAGGATTTCACTAATAATCTTTTAATTGAACATGATGATGTCATATGAGGTTGTTTGTACAAATACTTTAAGGAGAAGTAAGAAAATGGTTTGGAACCTTTCCTGCTAATTCTATTGATTCTTGGAATGCTCTACATTTAGCATTCAAAAGACAATGCAGAGAAAAAGAGATAGTATTTACTACCTCATTGAGTTATCTGCTAAATTTAACAAAAGATTCAATAAGATCTATAATAAAATTCCAAATGATATAAATCCTACACAGAATATTGCAAAAGTCACTTATGTTGGAGCTTTTGAGTCTGACTTTGCTATATTAGAGGAAATTTGGGGTCTAAAATGGGCCTTATAAGAAAACGAGCCAACAATAAATTCTTGTGAGTTGGAATTCAAGAACCAATAGAATTTCAATAAAATGAGTCCACCATAATGGTTGAATTGACATATTTGTAAAAAAAACTACTTTTTGTTCGTATTTTCGACATATCTCCTTGTGTTTTTACTCAAATTTCGAGCAAGAGAGCTTGTTGGATGCGGAATTAAATATGCATCCAACACTGCATACTTTTGATGGACCTCGCTACCCCAAAAATAAGAAATACCTGAAAAAACATGATGATGAACACTGCATACTTTTGACAGAGCCCGCTACCCCAAAAATAAGAAATACTTGGAAAAACGTGATGATGATGTCATCATCACGTTTTTCCAGATATTTATTGTTTTTGGGGTAGCGGGGTCTGTCAAAAGTATGCAGTACGGGTACTCGTTGGATGCAGAATTTAATTCCACATCCAACGAGCTCTCCCGCTCGAAATTTGAGTAAAAACACAAGGATATATGTCAAAAATACGAACACAAAAGTAGTATTTTCTTTCTTCCTTCAAAATTAATAAATATTATTTTATTATTTTCCTTAGGAGACCCATTTTAGACCTCAAAATTCCTCTAATTCGAATGTTGAGAGAAACAAGATCAACTACACTAGCAATCATGCAGGATGATGCTTTAGATGTAGAAGCTAATATTACAACTATTGGTAAAATTAAGCATAAACAAGATTTAAGAAGAAGAATCCTAAAGATGAGGTTGAATCTTCAAACAAGAACAAGAATAAAGAGAATCAGGAAGATATAATTGAAGAAATAACTAAAATAATGAGAGGTTTATCAAATAAAATAGCAAGATTTGAGATTGAAATGGGTAGTAATCAAAGAAATCCTCAAGTTATTCGACAAATAAATCCAAATAAGTTTAGAAGGCCTTTTAACCCTAATATTTTAAACAAAGAACATAGAAATGAAGATCCTCCCATACAACCTCCTTTTAGGCAAAATGAAGTAATTATTGAGGTTCTACTAGATGAGGAATAAATGAAACCTCCAGAAGGGATAAATTGGATGAATGATGATAATAAAATCATGCATTTAACTCAAAATGAATATGAAATATTTTTGTATGAAGAATCTTGTCAAAATGAAGTTGATACTCAAAATAAATGCTTCCTGATACCTAGAAAAAATTGTGAAAGGAAGCCTCAAGCTCCTAGTCCCAAGAAAGTTCCTAAAGAAACTAAAACAGTCAGATAATTTGATAAACCGACCTCTATTGAAAATCCTCCTACTGTCCAAAATAAATTTGATACTCCATCTACCTCAGGGGTAAAGTTTACACCCTCTGTTCCTCAAAATATAAGTTAAAACACTCAGCCTAAAAGATTTGATCATGAAAAAAAGATACATAGAAGTAATCTTATCCTTTTGATTTTGAGCATGAACTGTATAAACTAAAAATTTATATACCTCGGTTAGAACTTGCAAATAATCTTGCATACATGAAACATATTGAAAAAGATTTAAAGTTAAATAATCACATTACTGAGTCTGATACAATAAATATATCTAA
This sequence comes from Pseudotsuga menziesii, assembly GCA_001517045.1. Taxonomy (NCBI): domain Eukaryota; kingdom Viridiplantae; phylum Streptophyta; class Pinopsida; order Pinales; family Pinaceae; genus Pseudotsuga; species Pseudotsuga menziesii. The sequence continues at coordinate 204,538 of LPNX010797707.1, forward strand.
TGAAATTCCTGAGATTGAAGTTGGACCTACTGTTGAAGAATAGTCTTCTAATTATACATGTCCTTTCTACATCACAATGATGCTACATGGAAAGTTAATACATAATTGTCTGTTAGATTCAGGTGCTTCTCACAATATCATGCCTAAATTAATTTTGGATGAGTTGGGATTAGAAGTCACAAAGACTTACCGAGATCTCTACAACTTTGATTCTAAGCGAATGAAATGTATTGGAATGATAAAAGATCTAGTGGTAACTCTATCCCGACTTCCATAAAAAAATCATCCTGCTAGATGTGGTGGTAACATATGTTCCTCCCAGATATGGAATTTTATTATCAAGGACTTGTGCCAAAATAATGGGTGGGATAATGCAAATGGACATGAAATATGCAACTATTCCTCTATTTGCAGGTGAAACAAGGAGATTATATATAGAATCCATATATGCCCATGTATTGAGTGAGGGAAGTAGACCTATCAATTATCCCATTTATAATGTTTAAGATGATATGGGTTGCATGATGTTAGGAGGAGGTGATTATGATAAATATATGTACTCTTTGAGGGTTGTTAAAGATACAAAACACAAACAAGATGAAATTTGGGACATATATTTTGATGGATCCTCTACCAAAGAAGAAACATGAGCTGATGTTGTGCTTATCTCACCCAACAAAGAATATTTTCTAATGTCATTTAAATTAAATTTTTAAACCATAAACAATGTGGTAGAATATGAAGCATTAATTTTGGGTTTAGAGGCAACAAGAAGGATGTGAATAACTCATATTGTAGTCCTTGGTGACTCAGAATTAATAGCGCAACATATTAAAGTAATTTATCAAACAAAGAATCCTAGTATGAGAGGTTATAGGAAAGCAATATGGGATTTGATTGATAATTTATTTCATGCATTCAATAGTATTGTTGTTCCTAGAGAAGAAAATAAAAAATTTTGATTCTTTAGCAAGAGCATCCAATACTTTTAAACCTCCTATGCAAATTAAAGTAAAAAAGGAAGTAGAGATGATATATAGACCTTTCATCCATGTTAATACTAAACATTGGAAAGTGTTTAAATATGATCAAAAAGTTAAGAAATTTTTGGAATTAGTGGATGAATTTTCCAACACATATATGGACCAAGAACATGATGAGGATGAAAACATTATCTTCCAGGATGAAGAAGAGCCAGGTATGAAGATAAACAACAAAATAGTAAACTACAAGATTGCGCGGTTGAAAAATAATTTCATACCTAAAGGTCAGGTTCCTTTAGAAAGGTTATTTGATAAAAATTATGTACCTCACAAGCCCGTTATTCAGGTTAAAGAGGAGGATGTGGAATAAATAAATATTGGCACTGACAATGAGCCTAAATATATCAAGTTTCCTAAGTTGTTGTCTGAAGAAGCAAAACAAAGATACATAAATATTTTTAAAGAGTATATTGATGCATTTGCATGGAAATATGAGGATCTAAAAACATATGATACATCAATAATTGAACACAATATCCCCTTGAAGCTTGGAACTAAATCATTTAAGCAAAATATTAGTCAAACAAACCCCATCCTATTACTAATTATAGAAAAAGAGATAAGGAAATTACTGGATGCAAAAATAATAATTCTTTTAAGATATTCTGAATGAGTTGTAAATCTAGTTCTTGTTAGAAAAAATAGTGGTGAAATTAAACTATGTATTGATTTTAGGAACTTGAACAAAGGATCGCTAAAAGATAATTATCCTCTGCAAAAAATGGACCAGATTTTACAGAAGTTGGTAGGAGCCAACAAATTTTCCAATGTGGATGGTTTCTCAGGTTATAATCAAGTTTCTATGAGCAAAGACGATAGAGAAAAAGTTGTATTCACTAACCCATGGGGAACGTTCATCTATGATAAAATTCCTTTTAGACCAATGAATGCAGGAGCAACTTTCTAACATGTAATTGATATTGTTTTTGTGGGAGATACTGATAAGTTCATAGTGATATATCTTAATGATATGACAACATTTTCAAATACAAATGATGAACATATATCCCATTTTAGGAAGGCATTTAAAAAGTGTATAAGGTTTGGAATTTCTTTGAATCCAAAGAAATCTAATTTTTCCATGCCGAAAGGGAATTTATTGGAGAACATAGTGTCAAAATATGGAGTAATAATTGACCCAGAGAGGGTAGCAACAATTCAGGAATTAGAAGCTCTCAAAAATAAGAAACAAGTCCAATCATTCATGGGAAGAACAAACTTCTTGAGAATATTTATCCCCAACATGAATGAACAAATTAATACCATTACCAATATGCTCAAAATGTTGATGAAATTCACATTTATGCCAACATGGACATGCAGTTTCTGCATAGGTTGTCATTGAAGGCACCAAGTCCCACTTGCAGTACCTTGGACTCCTTACAAAGTGGGTTTGTGCTTTGAATCACCTTGTACCTAGTTTAAAATTTCCATGTTCCCACATGGTTGGATCTTGAATCTACCACCTTGTTAAAGATGTTGAAGACCCCGCTGATGGTGATGAAGACCCTGGAGATGGTGTTGAAGCCCTTGCAGATGATGGATAATCCCTAGATGTGTTGAAGAAGCATTAATGACCCATTATGTTGTCATCCATGCTGTGATGGTGTCATGGTACCCCAGGAGAAGGTCTGGAAACCCCACAGGTGATGTCATGATGGATATTGACCCTTGGAGGTCCCCTTGTGTGGTTGAAGTGGTTGAAGAAGCCTATGAAGTCTTCTGCTTGATGAAGAATCCCTAAAGAAGTCCTTGGACCCACACTTAGTGGGTTGATGATCTTGCAACCCTTTTTGGAATCATGGAGCTCTTGTATCATTATGATAACCTTGTATGCTCTTAGAAATGTTGTGGAACCCATGAACATGTCCTCGGTATGATGAATAAGATCTTGAATAAATATTGAAGCACTTGTCAAACATTGCATAAGTGCTTGGACCCACAAGTTGGTCCTTAATCCCACAAGCTTGATGAAGACTTCATGGTGTCCTCCTTGCCTTGTTAAGGAGTTCTTTGTGTCATGGTGGTGTTGAATTATCTCTTGGTAAAGACCTTGGTTGGTAATGTATCCCTTAGACTTTGGTATGATGATCCCCTTGCTTGTGGAAGTCCTAGTCTTGCACGCATAATGATAAGCCCTTGCTTGGGTGTTTTCCTTGAAGAGGACTTTGAATATACCTTGAGGAAGCCTCACTTAAAGAATGCGGAACCTATGATCCATGATTGCAAACCATTGACAAAGTATTGTTTGTGAATCCCACACCTATGGAAATCCCTTGGGTTAAATAAATAATCCCTAGCTATGTTGTGTATGATGATGAAGATCATTAAAGTATGGAGCCCATGGTCTCTTCTTGAATATCACATACAAAATACTAAAGAAAACAAAATAACAACCCTTATTTGAGGGATGAGTTTCCAAATGAAAGAATAAATCAATGCTTGATGAGTTCGGATTTCTTAAGTGAAATATGGTATATAAAATATGTATATTATTGTGAAGGTCGGCCCAGTCCAAAAGGGGATTCAAAACTTAAATAAAACTTAAATAAAAATTCTTATAAAATACATACATGTTGGCTCACTAAAAATATCCAAGAAAATGTGTATAAATACCAAGTCAATGTTCACATTCATAACATAAGCTACAAGTGGTTTTAGCTCTGAAATTTGGATGTGTCTGAGGCAGCCGCAGTAAGTGATGAAGTGAAATTTTGTGGAGAGTTTGTAGACTGAGGCAACAATTGAGATATTTTGTTATAAACTTTTATGTATTATTATTTTTGAATCTCAGGTGTACAATCACTGAGGGGAGATGCAGAATGAATCAAAACTTGGTGGTAAATCTTTAACCCTATGAAAAATTCGTGTGTTTAGAAACTCTGATTTTTTGGGAAGATATCTTAAAAAAATGCAGATGAAGACTGAGGGAGACACGTAATCCTTTTTATCTCTTATTTTTGGGTGTTTAGATAGTGAGGGAATTCGTGGGAGACTTTATCTTTATTTTTTTGGGGAATAAACAGTCCGGTTTGAGGGTAAACAATGATATGTAGAATCAAAAAATGAGGACAAGTTGAGAAGAGCCTACGAACTGTGGAAATTTGTGTGTAGCAGAGAGAGTCTACAAAATTCAAGGAGAATCCCTATAAGGTTTGACCCGAGCCCTGTAAGGTCCTTTTTGAAGCCGAGTTTTGTTGGGATGTGAGAAAGGAAATCACTGTATACTCTACGAAACAATGCATGTTGGATGAATTTTTTATGTACATGATATGATGTGCATGGGTAGTAGTTACGTATACAATGATTGTATATTCACTATATAGTAAAGAAGTGATGATGTCTACCTTATGATGATGCATACTATGGGGCTTAAATAATGATGAATACAGTATAGTGTAATGTTTACAATGAAGTTGTATATGATGTGATTTGATGGCGCATATACAATACATACACACTTATACATGATGACATGATGCCTTGTATGCAAATCCTATGATAATGAAAACCCTATGTTGATGTTCAAGATATTGATGGCGACTTTGGTATCTTGATGACATGTTCAGTTTGACAGACCCATTGATGACAATGATGATGTACAGTAGTGAAGAATGCAATGGTGTATGAACAATATACTTATGAACATATAGTGACATCTTCACAGTTTTGAAGGTATGTTAATGATCAAATAAGTAAATAGTCATAAGCTCACAGTTATATACAGTAGATTATTATGATGTATATAGTAAGATATACAATACAATTTGATGATGTATTCCCAGGGTTGATATAAAACCTACAATGATGAAGTATGATGTATCATATGATGGTAAGCATGCATGTTGATGATGCACTCTTGTACCCTATGACGAACACAATGATGGTGAGGCATAGCTTCCCTAGAAGATGACTATATAGACATGATCAGACCTTGATTTTTAATAGACCTATTGATGCAGACTTATTGACACTTCATAAAATGATTATGTATACCTTATGATGATGATTGTGATGAAGACATGAGAAGACCTAGATGAACCAATCCCTTGATGACTTTGAATGAGAACTATTAAGCATACTTTTGAGCATCAATATTGATGAAGAACATATGCCCAACATTAGTGATGAGCAACAATGACGAGCAGTATTGATTAATATATATACTAGCAGTGTTGATGAGTTGGTTGAGCAACATAGATTGGTTGAACATCAAAGTTTGGTTGAGCAGTAGAGGTGCTTGATTACTTGCAAGAAAAATATTGTACTCAAGGATTGGACTCCTCAAACCCTTCTTAGTTGGAGCTAATAAAACCAAGTTGGGTCCTGTTATGAGAGTTGGTGTTCTTTTCATTAGTTGGAGTTGATTGTAATTGAGAAGATTGTTATATTCCATGTACAATAAATAAAGATAAAAATTCCATATATTCTTGTGTCTCTTTTGATGTGATGTTGTGCTTATGAATCATGATGAATTTGATTATGCAATTGATGACATAGTGATTGATATGCTCTGATTGATTAAAAGAAGTTAAAAAGTTTATAATTGCTCACACACTGATTCACCCACCCCCCCTCTCAGTGTGGCCATTGTATCCAACAATTGGTATCATAGCAGGCCTTCGTCACAATCCTAGCAAGCTTGAAGGATATATATGGAGACACAATGGAAGAAAAGGCAGAGTCATCAAGCAATGATGTGCCCATACTTGATATGACAGATTATTTCAATTGGAAGAGCAAGATGAAGGCATATCTGAAGAAGTTTGGATTTTGGGAGATTGTGGTCAATCCACCTTCTTTGTCAAATAATAAGGGAAAAACAATTGCAAATAAGGAAGCAAAGAAGGACAACACTATAGCCTTGAAGTTCATCGTGGATGGACTTCTTAGCTCAGTAAAGGAAAGTGTAGGGGATTACACTTCAGCTAAAGAACTATGGTTCAAGTTAGAAAGCGAGTACTAAAAGGAAAGACCATAACCTGAAAAGACAGAACATGAATCAGAAGAGAAGCCCCCAAAAGATATCAATAGAGAAGAAGAGAAGCGAGAATAGGACTATAGACTCTTGTGATTGTAATAATATTTTGTGTGATGAAATTGAGAAAGTTCTTATAGATGAGGATGAGGGGCTATCAAAGGGTGCACAGAAGATACATCTCACTTTTCTGAAAATTGATCTCAGAAACAATTGGTTCATGAACACAATAAATTTGAACCATAGTGAATTCATGAAGTTCAAAAATAAAATATTGGACTCCTTGAATGAATATCAACGGAATACCATGACAATGAAAATGTTGCTTGTGAAGCTCAAAAACAAGGAAAAAGAGTTGCGGGATTAGATGAAAGAAAATGATATTGAAGTTGAACAACTAAAGACTGAATTGATTAGTCAAAAGGAAGAACCAAAAGAGCCTGTTGAAGAGCTTGAAGAAACTAGAGAGTCTAATCATGATATGAAGACTCGGCTAGAGGAAGCCAAGAGGATAGAAGAAATATTGAAGAATCAGTTGGAAGAAAAGGAGAAGACAATCCAAAAGTTGGAAATGGAGGTATTTGGTCTCAAGAAGAAAGGTGAGAAGAATGATTATTTTTTCAAGTTCAAGGAAAGTTCAGTTGTTCTAGATAATATCTTGGATTTCCAAAGATCTCCATGTAACAAGACTGGTCTTGGTTACAAGAAGGAGAAAGAAAAATCTGAAGATGACACTTGGTCTCCTAATACTCCAGATGTAGGTCCATCAACATCCAAATCTACCCCCCATGCACCTACGCATGACAACAAGTATTTGGAAGTTCAAAAGTGCAATAAAGAGTTAGGTTGATTCCTCAAAGCAAACTCAGAAAAGAAACAACTCCAATAGGGAACCAAAGTCCCAAGTATGAAAGTGGATATAATGGTTATTGTTATTTTTGTTCTAACTTTGGTCATAAGGCTATGGATTGTAGACTCTATGAAAGAAGAAGTGCTGGAAAAGACAAGGTTAGATGCTGGACATGTAACCAAGTTGGACATATTGTTGCCACCTATCACACATTGAGATGCTACACATGCAGTGGGTTTGGTCACAAAGCCCAAGAATGTGCAAGTCAAAGAAGTCAATTGAGGAGGAGTCCTTCATACACATCAGCAAGAAGAACCAATAAATCTTGTAAGAAGACCAATGAAGGAATATTTGACGATCAGAAGACAAAGGCCTACAGTCATGGACACGCACATGCATGGAGACATGAAGTTGATAAAATAAGTGTAGAAAGTTCCAATAACTCAATCAGGTATTGGACATGAAACCATGTTGGTCACAATGTTGGATATTGTTGTATGGTGAGGTGTTATAGTTGCAATGGATTTGGGAACAAAGACCAATATTATTGAAGTACACAGAAACAACCCATGAGAATTTTCTCATACAACTCATCAAGGAAAGCTAGTACATATGAAAGAGCAAATGGTGAAAGGAAAAATTCCATGAAGCAAGTATGGATGGAGAAGACCGAGTAGTTACAGATAGGAGAGGTTAGTAAGAGGATGGAGGATGGATTCCATATGGAAAGCTAAGTGTAAGGTCTCTCAAATACCTTAGCACACCTTGAGTTCATGATGCTGGAGGATAAACTCAAAGGAGAAATGATGACTTCTCTAGGCATACAGCCAGGTCCTAGGATTGTGCGTATTGACAGGGGAAGCAGTGAACAGTGATCAGTGATTTCAAATATAGGTATGTGGACACCCTTTTCCATTGATTCCAAAGGGGGAGATATGGAGACAAAATGGGAGCATGCTCATAGGGGGAGCATGAATTGTTGCCATCAATGACAAATGGGGAGATTTTTGACGAAATTTTCATTGATTCCAACATGGACTTGCAGTGGCCCCATAGGTTTTAATTGATGCCACCAAGTCCCACTTGTAGTACCTTGGACCCCTTATAGAGTGGGTTTGTGTTTTGAAGCACCTTGTACTCAATTGATAAGGTCCTTGTTCCCACAACGATGGATCTTGAAGCCACCACCTTGTTGAAGATGATGGAGACCCTACTGATGGTGCTGAAGAACTTGGAGATGGTGTTGAATCCCTTTTATATGATGGAGAATCCCTATATGGGCTGAAGAAGCATTAATGACCCATTCTATGCTCATTCATGCTCTGATGGTGTCAAGGTACCCAAGAGAAGGTCTGGAAACCACACAATTGATGTCATGATGGATCTTGACCCTTAGAGGTCCCCTTGCATAGTTGAAGTGGTTGAAGAATACTATGAAGTCTTCTACTTGATGAAGAAGCTCTGAATAATTCCTTGGACCCACACTTAGTGGTTTGATGATATTGCAACCCTTGTTGGGATCATGGAGCTCTTTTATGATGATGATGATCTTGTATGGTATTGGACATGTTGTGGAACCAATAAACATGTCCTCGGTATGATGAAGAAGATATTAAATCACTTGAAGAAATATTGAAGCACTTGTGAAGCATTGAAGAAGTGCTTGGACCCACAAGCTAGTCCTTAATCCCACAAGCTTGATGAAGACTTCATGGTGTCCTCCTTGCCTTGTTAATGAGTTCTTTGTGTCATGGTGGTGGTGACTTGTCTCTTGGTAAATACCTTGGTTGGTAATGTATCCCTTTGACTTTGGTATGATGATCCCCTTGCTTGTGGAAGTCCTAATATTGCACACATAATGAGAATCCCTTTCTTGGGTCTTTACCTTGAAAATGACTTTGAAGATAACTTGAAGAAGCCTTGCTTAATGAATGTGGCACCTATGATGCATGATTGCAAACCCTTGAAAAATTATTGTTTATACAAGTGAAGCCCACACCTATGGAAATCCCGTGGGTTAAATAAATAAGCCCTAGATATGTTGTGTAATATGATGAAGATCATAAAAGTATGGATCCCATGGTCTCTTCTTGAAGATCACATACAAAATATTAAAGTAAACAAAATAACAACGCGTATTCGAGGGACGAGTTGCCAAATGAAAGAATGAATTAATCATTGATGAGGTTGGCTACTTTAAGTGAAAGATGGTATATAAAATATATATATTATTGTGAAGGTTGGCCCAATCTAAAAGGGGATTCAAAACTTAAATAAAAATTCTTATAAAATACATACATGTCGGCTTAGTAAAAATATCAAGGAAAATGTGTATAAATACCCAGTCAAGGTTCACATTCATAACATAAGCTACAAGTTGTTTTATCTCTGAAATTTGGATGTGTCTGAGGTAGCCACAGTAAGTGATGAAGTGAAATTTCCTAGAGAGTTTGCAGACTGAGGCAACAACTGAGATATTTTATTGCAAAATTTTATGTATTATTAGTTTTGAATCTCAGGTGTATAGTCACTAAGGGGAGATACATAATGAATCAAAACTTGGTGGTAAATATTTAACCCTATGAAAAATTCGTGTGTTTAGCATCTCTAATTTTCGCGCAGCTATCTTAAAAAAACACAGATGAAGTCTGAGGCAGCCACATAAGCCTTTTTATATCTGATTTTTGGGTGTTTAGCTACTGAGGAAATTCAAGGGAGACTTTATATTTATTTTTTTGGGGAATAAACAGTCTGGTTTGAGAGTAAACAATGATATGTAGCAGCAACAAATGAGTACAAGTTGAGAAGGTCTTGCAGATTGTGGAAATTCATGTGCAACAAAGAGAGTCTAGATCATTCAAGGAGCAACCCTATAAGGTCTGATCCGAGCCCTGTTAGGGCCTTTTTGAACCCGAGCTTTGTTGGGATGTGAGAAAGGAAATCACCGTATACTCTACAAAACAATGCATGTTGGATGAAATTTTGATGTACAATATGATATGATGTGCATGGGCAGCGGTTAAGTATATAGTGATTTTATATTCAGTATACAGTAAAGAAGTGATGATGTCTACCTTACGATGGTGCATACTATGGAGCCTAAAAAATGATGAATATAGTATAGTGTAATGTTTACAATGAAGTTGTATATGATGTGATTTGATGATGCATGTACAATACATACACACTTATACATGATGACATGATGCCTTGTATGCAAATTCTATGATAATGCAAACCCTATGATGATGTTCCAGACCTTGATGGTTACTTTGGTATCTTGATGACATGTTCAGTTTGGTAGAACTATTGATGATGATGATGATGTACAACGGTGAAGAATGCAATGGTGTATGAACAATCTGTTTATGCACATATAGTGTCATCTTCACAGTTATTAAGGTATGTTAATGATCAAATATGTAAATAGTCATATGCTCACGGTGATATACAGTAGATGCTTATGATGCATACAATACAATTTGATGATTTATTTTGGGGGTTGATATACACTCTATAATGATGAAGTATGATGTATCCTATGATGGTAAACATGCATTCTGAAGATGTACTCCTGTACCCTATGATGAACAAAATGATGGTGATGCACAACTTCCCTAGAAGATCACTATATAGACATGATCAGACCTTGATGTTTGAAAAACCTATTGATGCAGACTTATTGACACTTCATTAAATGATTATGTATACCTTATGATGATGATTGTGATGAAGACATGAGCAGACCTAGATGAACCAATCTCTTGATGACTTGGAATGAGGACTACTAAGCATACTTTTAAACAACAATATTGATGAAGAACAAATGACCAACAGTAGTGATGAGCAACAACGATGAGCATAAATCATGAGCAGTAGTGATGAGAAGATGAACAAATGATTGATGAGCATATAGAACAACAATGTTGATGATTTGGTTGAGAAACAAAGATTGGTTGAGCAGCAGAGGTTGGTTGAGCAGCAGAGGAATTTGATTTCTTACAAGAAGAATATTTCTTGAGGACTGGACTTCTCAAACCCTTCTTCGTTGGAGCTAAGAAAAACAGGTTGGGTCTTGTTATGAGAGTTGGTGCTGATTGTAATCAAGAATATTGTTGTCTTCCATGTAAAATAAATAAAGATCAAAATTCCATATATGCTTGTGTCTCTTTTGATGTGATGTTGTGCTTATGAATCATGATGAATTTGATTATGCAATTGATGACATAATGATTGATATGATCTGATTGATTAAAAGAAGGTAAAAAGTTTATAATTTCTCACACATTGATTCACCCCCCCCTCTCAGTGTGTCCATTATGTCCAACACAAAATAGGTAATGAGGTAAAATGGATCAAGGAAGCTAAAGAAGATTTCGAAACTCTTAAAAAATCCATTGGAGAAGCATGAGTGTCGATCAACCCATATTATTCCAAGCCTTTTATAATCTTTTCCTTTGCATCTACACATACAATTGTTGATATATTATTGCAAAAGAATGAATAAGGATATGAGAAGCCTATTTCCTTTTTCAGTAAGGCACTCAGAGATGATGAGTTAAAATACACTCCAATGGTGAAGCAAGCCTATGCAATGGAAAAATCACTGAAGTCCTTTAGATGTTATGTATTGCATTAAAAAATGATTGCCTATGTCCCATGCTCAATAATAAAATATATTCTCTGTCGGTCTAATGGTGAAGGGAGAAGAGGAAAATAGATCACTAAAATTCAGGAGTATGATTTGGAAAAAAAGCCTACCAAATTGGGAAAGGAACAAGTTCTGGATAAATTGTTAGCTAAATGAAACTGCAAAGCCTTGGATTTGAATCTCATTGTAGAGTTAACAAAAGAAGAAAAGTTGAAAAGTGTACATGATGCACAAGATGATACACTGAAAGTTAACTAAAAATTTCAAGAATATGAATGGTATAAGGACATTGTCTATTACTTGATGAATTTAGAATGTCTAGAACATTTTTATAAATACCAAGCTAGATATATGAAGTTGCATGCAGTAAAATACTGTATTTTGGATTGATACCTCTATTGGAAATACCCTAAGGGAATCCAGCTAAACTGTGTGGTGGAAGATGAGACTAAGGGGATTATCATAGAATTTCATAAAGGAGTAGGTGGAGGTCATCAAGCATGGATATATACTACATACAAAGTTATCAAAGTTGGATATAACTGGCCCAAATTATTTGCTGATACTAATTTGATTGTTAGAGCCCGTGTTGAGTGTCAGATCTTTGCAGGTAAATAAAAGTTAAGGCCACTACCATTAAAGCCAATAACATCTTCATGACCTTTCTAGAAGCGGGGTTTGGACTTTATTGGAGGAATACATCCTAATTCAAGTGGAAAACATAGATGGATTCTCACTACAACATATTATTTTACTAAATGGGTGGATGTAGTACCATCTAGACTAACAAATGAGGATGTGATCATGAGGTTTCTTAAAGAGAACATTTTTTCCAGATTTGGCTATCCAAAGAATACAATCACTAATAATGCACCAACATTTAAATACATCAAAGTAGTGGAATTCTGTCTAAAATTTAATATTGAGTGGGGGAATTCTACAACATGCTACCCACAGGGTAATGGGATCGCATAGTAATCTAACAAAAGTTTGCTAAGGACCATAAAGAAGATGTTAGAACAGAACAAGAAGGCGTGGGATTTGAATTTGAAATATGCATTGTGGGATGACAGGCTAAGTGTCAAAAAATTGATTAGTACTTCACCTTTCCTATTAGTGTATGGAATAAAATTCATTGTACCTATCCAACAGGGTAAGCCACTTTTAAAACTTATGCAACATGAAGCTGAAAAACAGAAAACATGTCCAGGAGAATGTATGAATTAATTCAACTCCAACAACAAAGAGAGATAGTCAGTGAGAAGTTGATAGAGCATCATAAAAAGGTAAAAAAATGCATTTGACAAGAGATCATTGGATAGAGACTTCCATCCAGGATACCTGGACCTGAAATGGGATTCCAGAAGAGCAAATAGGGGAAAACATGGAAAGTTTGACAATCTCTGGTTTGGCCCATATCTGATCTCTACAATCAAAGGGAACAATACTTTTGTTCTGGCTGAGATGGATGGTGAAAAGATAGAAGACCCTATCAATGGCAGGATTCTGAATCGATTCTTCATTTACTAAAATCGTGTTATATGAATTTTGTAGATATTAGCATATGAGCATTTCAATTTCATGCTTTATCTCAGTGACAACATTTCAATTTAAAAGTGTGTTTACATGATTGTAAAAAAATGAAAGAAATAACTTTCAAGCTGCAAGAAAATGTCAGGTCTATGAATCCATAACCCAATGGACAAGGAAGGAGTCTACAAGTTCTCAACAACATGTATAACATAATGTTGTCCTTGTGGAGACAATGTTAATACATAGATTTTTAAGAGCCTACAGATTAGCTAAATGCCATTGAAGGTAAAAAAATTAAAGGTTGGTAAAGCATAGCAGGTGACCGTGAGTCAAAAATTCAGTTCTAACTTAGAATGAGTTGTTAAGGTTAACCTTGACTAGGGAATGATTCAAAGGTGATTACGGTCTCGCACAAAGTTTTTGGGCACATGGTTTTGTGTAGCCAATGGTATTTTTCATGGTATTGGTGGCCCATGGAATTGTCACATTGTATTGCATGTAAAGAAGCCTTTATAAGGCTTTAGGAGGATCCATTGTAAAGTGGCCTAGAGGTGAGTGGTGGCTAGCTCACTTGGCTCATATTGGTTGGTTTAGGTCAAGAGATAATAGATCTATTATGGTGGTTTTTCCCAGTTTGGTTTTTCCACATAAATATGGTGTGTCTATCTTTAATGGTTGATTGTATAATTTTACTTCTCTTGCAAGTTATTATATTTTAATGCTCGTTAAATCCTAAGGATTGGAATCAGATCATGTGGATGGAGATGCTTGAGGCCATAGTTTTTGTACCTGAGTTTTAATTAATTTATTGCGGGAGTGCATGTTTAGTGGTACCTGACACCCTAAGATTTTTTCATGGGTTCCTGGTTAGAATGTAATTTCCCCAGGTGCTAAAAGCATAAGGTATCCCTCTTATGCACAGAGAAGGGATGTTGCATCAAGTGTGGAATGAACCATTGGGTAGGTACAAGGTTGGTAGGTGCAATTGTATCCTATATTGATGTGGATCGAATATGTTGAGTATTTTATTGGGGGAGGAATGTGAGATGATTTAATCTCAGTTTTAGGACCAAGATTGATTAACCATGTATCCGAAGAGAATTCCTAGAGAACTAATGGTTACAACGGTTGAGGACCCATGTATCCAGTAAATGGATTATTTTTATATGGACATCAATGACAAGTTTGGATGTAGCTACAACGAGTGCATGAAAGAAAATGAGCAAGCATGGAAAAAACGAAAGGATGAAGCAACAGATGGTGATGGTGTAGTCACCATGAAAACACATGAAAAAATTAATGGAATAGTTTGAATGAAAATCAGAATATGGTTGTAAGACATGGTAAGGAATGCATACTCCTGGTAAATCATTGGTAAAGTCAGGAGATCGACATAGGTTATGGGGGGTGTATGTGAGATTCCTCAGTAAAACTTTGAGGGAGGTTGGTGATTACTCCAATTCAAGTTTAAAGGGGGGATTGTTAAGGTTAACCTTGACTCTGGAATGAGTCAAATATGATTGAGGTATAACACATAGTTCTTGGGCACATGGTTTTGTGTATCCCATGGTATTGGTGGTCAATGGTATTTGGTGGCCCATGGAATTGTCACATGGTATTGCATGTAAAGAATCCTATATAAGGCTTCAAGAGGATCCATTGTAAAGTGGCCTGGAGGTGAGTGGTGGCTAGCTCACTTGGCTTGGATTGATTGGTTTAGGTCAAGAGATAATAGATCTTTTATGGTGGTTTTTCTCAGTTTTGGGTTTTCCATAGAAATATGGTGTGCCTATCTTTAATGGTTTCTTGTATAATTTTAGCTATCTTGCAAGTTATTATATCTTAATGCTCGTTAAATCCTAAGACAAGTGGATCGACCTTGATATTCATTTGATAGAACAACCGAGATGAATAACGCTCTGTAAAAATGTAGGGTGTTTATGACAAAGAAATGTCAAGAAAATATGCATATCGATTGATTTGATTGATGGTCAGAATAAAAATCACAAGGGTGAAAGTGACAGGTGATTTAAATGTTAAAAGTGGCGACTACTTTCCAAAAAGTGAGATATAATTGGACAATGGAGATGCATAGTGCATCCATAAAGTGTGCATACAAAGGATGGTCCTTACCATGCACAAAAGGTGATACCTTTCAAAAAACATGGCTATTTTTTATCAGGTACGCATGTTCAAGGGTCCTTTTTAAAACCTCTTACGAGTGTGCATTACCACCCTGGGAAACTAGAGTGGTTTCACACATGATAAAATGATGAACCCAATGTTAGTCTGTTGATGTAATTGTAACTTCAAAATGTATTCACTTGTATTTCTTATGTATTGTACCCCGATGTTTATTCTGGGATGTATCTGTAATGTACTTGAGTCATGTCATGCCCCAATGTTCTTATCGAGAGGTTCTATAATGAAAACAAGTCATGTCAAGTCATTGTGGGTAACCCTCATATTGGTCAAGGGTTAAAGTCCCTGCAGTTCCAGGGCACTAGGGTTATCAGACTCTCCTAGAGAAGTTGGCCCTAGTTGGTAATTGTCAAGTCAGGAATTAGTAAGAGTGAGTCTCTCTATTTATCACACACTCACTCACACTCAGTTGTAGCGCTTAGCTGAGGAAGAAGAAGCCACTGGGGCTAGGAAGAAAGAGGCTACTGTTGTTGGGAGATCATCTTACTGTTTTGGGGTTTTACTTTTGGTGTTGATTCTATCTTTGAGGAAGTTGTGGGCTTTTCTCCATTTATGGTTTCCCTAAGGAAAAACACTGTGTTCATTGTCTCTTGTGTTTGATTGATGTGCTTGTTATTCTCTTGGTTAAAGATCCTAATATAATGCTAGCTTAATGTTAAAAATATAACATGGTATCAAAGCTAACTGAGAAGAAGACACTGTGCAGTTGCAGGAACTAGGGATTCCTAATTTTGGGATCTCACTCCACATATTTTCAGCAAAATAATGTTGGACTAACTCTCCTCCCTAGGGCGCATCTTTCTGTCGAAGCAAAATCTAATTCTGAGCTTTTTCAGTTTTGGATCCGACACTACTGCCAAAAATTAGGGCTTTCCGACACTACTGCTGGAATTTTTCAGTGAGCCTAGGCATGGATTGATCTCCTCCTCAAAATTTAAGTTTAGAGATCAAGATAAAAGTATTTGGTTGGATAGAACTCCGGAAAAGTCAAACCCTAATATGCTCCTGAACCAGCGCTACAAAAATTCAGCTCCAAATCTAGATCCGACATCTTGACCTGGCAAGATATAAATCTTTTGTATTTCCATTTAAGGTTCTCAGTTAAGATGTCTCATCATACCAAGCTTGATGAAAAGATTGAGGGAGCTGATAACTTCCGAGCCTGGAAGTATAGGATCTCCCTGGTCCTGGAAGAAAATGAGTTGGACTCCTATATCAATGAGGAGGTTCCAGTTCCAGAGGAAGATGAGGCTAAGGCCTTACACAAGAAGAAGTTGGTTATGGAAAAGAGGATTATTGCTGATTCAATCAAGGATCACCTCATACCATAGGTGTCCTCCCTAAAGACACCTAAAGCTATGTTTGATTCCCTAACCAAACTGTTTGAAGGAAAGAACATAAACCAGAAGATGAATTTGAGAAACCAACTGAAGAATGTAAAGATCCAGAATGTAGAGACCATCCAGTCTTACTTTACAAGAGTATCTCAGATCAAGGAACAGCTGGAAGAAGTAGATGAAGAAGTGGAGACTGCAGAGATTGTAATGACCACCATGAATGGTCTCCCTAGATCATGGGACTCCTTTATGAGTCAAGGAATCTGTGCTAGAAATAAGTTAGTCAAGTTCAACAGACTATGGGAAGAATGCTCTCAAGAAGAAGCTCGAATAAAAGCTTGAGAAGAAAAGATGGGAAGTGAAGATCAAGCTCTCATGGTGCACTCCAAGAAAACCAGAAGAAGTTCTCATCACCCCAGAGGTAAGCACTTTCACAAAGATAAAACTAGAAAATATTTTTCTAGAATTAGATGTTATACATGTGACGGGAAAGGACACTATGCTAGAGAATGTCCTAGAAATAAAAAATGTCTCTCACAAGAAGAAGGAAAACAAGAGGATACATCATGCTCATGCTGCAGAGGATGATGAACCTTCCACAAAGAGAACCAGATATGAAAGTGAAGAATCTTCAAGTGATGAAGAATATGTGCTGATCTCCGCTTTCACAGGAACTATATCATATGGAAGAAATGATTGGATTATAGATAGTGGTGCTTCCAAACATATGACAGGATTCAAAGAATCCTTTGTGAAACTATCTGAACATGACTCAGCTCACAAGGTGAAACTTGGGGATGACTACTAGTATCCAATAAAAGGTAGTGGGGAATCCTCCTACAAGCTAGACTCTGGAAAGTCTATGACAATGAAGGAAGTATTGTTTGTACCAGGACTAAAGAAGAACCTCCTCTCCATATCTGCATTAGATGCAAAATGCATGAGGGTTGCATTTATAGATGGCCAAGTTATCATGTGGCCAAAGGGAAAGGCTATTAATGATGCAGTAGTGATTGGGGAACAAGAGGGAGGTCTATACAAATTGAAGGGCCATCCAGAACAAGCCTTGGTCCATGACACAGTAGAGCCAAATGAACTTTGGCATAGAAGGATTGCACATGTGCATTACAGAGCACTACCACTTGCAAGCAAAGTTGTTGAAGGTCTTCCAGAAATTCAAGCAAAACATGATGTAGTCTGCAAAGGATGTGCGAAAGGAAAGAACACAAAGAAGATATTTCCAAGTAGCGAAAGCAAGGAAAAAGGAATCTTGGAAATCATCCACTCCAATGTATGCGGTCCAATGTCATCAAGTTCACTAAGTGGGTGTGTATACTATGTTTCTTTTATTGATGATTTTTCTAGGAAGACATGGATTTACTTCATGAAGAACAAAGATGAAGTTTTCAGCAAGTTCAAGGAATTCAAAGCCTTGATCGAGAACCACACTGGAAAAGAGGATCAAGACCTTTCAATCAGATAATGGCGGAGAATTCACATTGAATGAATTCAAAGAGTTATGCAAAGACTCAGGGATTAATAGGGAGTTATCCACTCCATATAATCCACAACAGAATGGGGTTGTAGAAAGGAAGAATAGAATTATCACGGAAGCTACAAGAGCAATGCTTCATGATCAAGATCTTCCCATGCATATATAGGCAGAAGCTGCTAGAACAATGGTGTATGTATAGAACCATACTCCACACAGAGTACTCAAGAACAAGACCCCTGAAGAAGTCTTTTTCGGCAAGAAACCAGAAGTCAGCAATATCAGAATATTCGGCTGTCCAGTGTACATACACATTCCAAAAGAAAAGAAGACAAAATTAGATCCTTCAAGAAAGAAGGGTCTATTTGTGGGATACTCTGAAATCTTGAAGGCTTATAGAATATACTTCCCGGGATTCAAGAAGATCGACATCAACAGGGATGTAACATTTGACGAAGACTCAGCTTACAACAAATCTAGAAAGAGACCTGTTGAAGAACCTGAAGAATTAGAAGCACCCAGAATTCATGATACAACCATGAATGAAGAAACTCAAGAAGACGATCGAGAATTTGAAGAACCTCAAGAACCTGTAGATCCACCTCAGGAGAAGAATCCTCATAAGAGGAAACCTGCTTGCGTATGAGAAGCTATCCAAGGTGTGGAAATATGTGGGGCTCCAGAAGAGAATCATAGAGAAATAAAGAGGACCAGGTCCTGCTCTAGGTATGTAGCATTACTATGTGATTTCATCGATAAAGAACCTTCCAACTATGAAGAAGAGGAAGAAAGGAAAGAATGGAAGGATGCTATGATCGAAGAATATCAATCGATTATGAAGAATGATGTTTGGGATATTGTCCCAAGACCAGAAGGGAAGTTGATTGTAACTTCCAAATGGATCTACAAGATCAAGCATGCTACAGACGACAGCATAGAAAAATATAAAGAAAGATTTGTTGCTCGTGCCTTCTAATAGAAAGAAGGAATAGATTATGAAGAAACTTTTGCATCTGTAGCCATATCAAATTCCATAAGATCAGTACTTGCTCTGGCTGTAGTGATGAAGTGGAAGATACACCAGATGGATGTCAAGACTGCTTTCTTGAATGGTGTAGTGGAAGAGGAAGTGTATGTGGAGTAGCCACTCCATTTTGAGACACATGATAGGAAGACTCATGTGTGTATATTGAAGAAAGCCTTGTATGGTTTGAAACAGGCACCCAGGACATGGTATGGTAGAATTGACAGCCTTCTATCCAGTTTGGGCTTTACCAAGAGTAAGGCAGATTCCAACCTTTACTACAAGGTTGAAGATGGAAACCCATTGATGCTCCTACTGTATGTAGATGATCTATTTGTAATAGGTATGGATGGGTTGATTGCTGATACGAAGAGGAAGCTTGCTGCTAAGTTCGAAATGAAGGACTTGGGTATGATGCATTATTTCCTAAGCATGGAGGTGTGGTAGAATGCAGATGGAATTTTCCTAGGACAAGGGAAATATACGGTAGAGATCCTGAAGAGATTCGAGATGATGGACTGCAAGGCCATGACCAAACCTATGGCATCGAACCTGAAGCTATTGAGTGATGCTTCATCAGAAGCAGTTGATGCTACAATGTATCGTCAGATGATTGGGTTCTTGATGTACCTCACGAACATGAGACCAGATATTTGCTGTGCTATGAACACCTTGAGCCAGTTCTTGACAGATCAGAGACATGTTCACTTGATTGCTGCAAAGCATATTCTGAGGTACCTGTGGGGTACAATTGATTATGGGCTCAAGTATGAGGTGAGTCAGAAGATTAACCTAGAGGGTTATGTTGATTCAAATTGGGTAGGCAGTGCCATTGATAGGAAGAGCACTTCAGGGTGTTGCTTCAGTATGGGATCAGGTGTGATCTCTTGGTTTAGTAGGAAGAAATCCTGTGTGGCACTGAGTACAGATGAAGCAGAGTATGTCGCATCTTATTCAGCTAGTTGTGAGGTAGTATGGCTGAAGAAGCTACTATTTGATTTATTTGATCTCCAATTGGATGCTACTTGTATATATTGTGAAAACCAGAGTTGTGTGAAGTTGTCGAAGAAACTGGTGTTCCATGACAAGTTGAAGCATATCGAGATCAAGTATCACTATATCAAGGATATGGTGCAGAGGGGAGTAGTGAAGTTTGAATACTTTAGGGAGAAGCTTGGTGTTCTCTAGATTGAGGTTCCCTCCAAAGGGAAGTGATGAGTCCGTGAGCCATTCTATCATGGTGAGAGGATTGGTTCCTTCCATGGTCAGATGTAAGGGTTGAGCCATTCTGTCATGGTGAGAGGATTGGTTCCTTCCATGTCAGATATGAGTGCTAAGCCATTCTGATATGACTGTAGGATTGGTTCCTACATGATCAGATATAAGGGCTATTTCCATTCTCTAAATGGAGGCACCTGGTCAGTTACGAGGAAAACTCAGTCTGGGACTAAGGGCCATTCTGATATGACTGTGAGATGTGTTCTCACATGATCATATATGAGTACATGGCCATTCTGATGTGATTGAGGGATGTGTTCCCACTTGATCAGATATAAAGGTTGTTGCCATTCTCTAGGAGAATGGAGGCACCTGGTCAGTTACCAGGAACCCTTAGTCTGGGACTGAGAGCCATTCTGATGTGACTGTGGGATTGGTTCCCACATGATCAGATGTAAGTGCATAGCCTTTCCACAGATGATAGTAGGTGTGTCCTATCATGCTGGTGGATGTGAGTGCTAGCATTTCCGCAGATGATAGTAGGTGTGTCTTATCATACTGGTGGATGTGAGTGCTATGCCTTTTCACAGATGGTAGTAGGTGTGTCCTACCATGCTGGTGATTGTAAGTGTTGTGCCTTTCCACAGATGGTAGTAGGTGTGTCCTACCATGCTGATGGATGTGAGTGTTGTGCCTTTTCGCAGATGGTAGTAGGTGTGTACTACCATGCTGGTGGATGTAAGTGCTGAGCCTTTCCACAGATGATAATAGGTGTGTCCTATCATGCTGGTGGATGTGAGTGATGTGCCTTTTCATAGATGATAGTAGGTGTGTCCTATCATGCTGGGCCTTTCTGACAGGGTTGTGGGATGTGTTCTTGTATGGTCAGATGTGAGTGTTGGGCATGCCTTTCTGACATGGTGTTGGATGTGGTCCTCTCATGGTCAGATGTAAGTGTTGGGTTGTCCATTTTGACTTAGGGTCAGATATAAGCGCTGAAGAATACCTACATGGAGGCTAGGCCTACAACTAGCATGAAAAAGGGCTGGCTCTATAGAACTTCTTGTGATGAGAAGAATCATGAGATAGCACCCGTAATGATGATCCAACAGTGATGATCCAGATCCAGTGATGATCTAGATCTAGTGATGATGTTCCAATGATGATCCTGATTGAGTGATGATCTAGATCAAGTGATGATCAAGATCTGAAGATGAAGATGAATTGAAGATGACGAGAACTCGATGATGATCCAGATGATACAGAGAAGAAGACTTGTGCTGATAAATTGTGTCAAGAGATTACCTTCCTAGTTAAGAGAGAGTGTTGATGTAATTGTAACTTCAGAATGTATTCACTTGCATTTCTTATGTATTGTTCCCCAATGTTTATTTTAGGATGTGTTTGTAATGTACTTAAGTCATGTCATGCCCTGATGTTCCTATCAAGAGGTTCTATAATGTAAACAAGTCATGCCAAGTCATTGTGGGTAACCCTCCTATTGGTCAAGGGTTAAAGTCCCTGTAGTTCCGGGGCACTAGGGTTATTAGACTCTCTTAGAGAAGTCAGCCCTAGTTGGTTATTGTAAAGTCAGGAATTAGTATAACTAGAGAGTGAGTCTCTCTATTTATCACACCCTCACTCACACTCAGTTGTAGTGCATAGATGAGGAAGAAGAAGCCACTAGGGCTAGGAAGAAAGAGGCTACTGCTGTCGAGAGATCATCTTACTGTTTTGAGGTTTTACTTTTGGTGTTGATTCTATCTCTGAGGAAGTTGTGGGGTTTTCTCCATGTATGGTTTCCCCGAGGAAAAACACTGCGTTCATTGTCTCTTGTGTTTGATTGTTGTGCTTGTTATTCTCTCAGTTAAAGTTCCTAATATAATTCTAGCTTAATGTTAAAAATATAACATAGTCCATGTCATCCCTATTAGGTAGTGTGAGTCAGTTGGGTCTACTGTCATATGTTATGTCACACACTCCCCCATCCATTAATATCTCTCCAAGTGTCTTTTAGAATTTGCATAACCCATCAAAAGTTAAATTTTGTCCGTTGTATTGGTCATTTTCATTCATGAATTTGGATAACCTATTATACAAAACCTTGCGTATATAGGACATCCAATCATCGACCCAATCAGCAGCCCAGACAAAATCCTTCATCCGCATCATATTAATCGATTAAACCTTTTTTAAACCTACATGTGCTTAATTTTATTATAGAACTAAGAATTTTTACCCTATATCATAACCTGGTAAACTACCCCTGAACTAGTAAAATTTCCACTGCTAATATGTCCCAATCAACTGTTGAAGCATCCCCAAATCCCCTTCCAGGCGATAATTTATCCATATTCAGCCACAAGGCTGACATAAAAGACCAAGAGATTTCTCACTCTAATCTAATTCAATCCTTGGTTGAATCGCGTTACAGAGCCTTTGCAGATCAATTCCCCCATAAGTTGTGGCATTCAAAACTGATACGCTCTATATTCCCTCTAGTAGTACATTTCCTAGAATTTAATATGGTTCGAGACCTACTATTCCCCAAGTCAAAGAACTGTTATCTAATTTGATAGAACTAGAGCCATCTACATTATTGATACTGAAAGTATTAGAAAAAGGTTTTCCTTGTTGGAAGAAAAAGGCCTTATGTCATTTGGAGAAAGAGAGTTAGCCTTGAAATAAACAATCCTGAGCCCAACTAACAAAACCACAATATTAAGCTGTTATATGGAGTCTGTGTTATACCAAAATCTTATCACCATCATGTGATAAGACATTTGACATACCTACTTGCCATGAATCCCAGCTTCTGGAGTGAAGACTAAATGGTTTTTTATCAGTTTGTCAAACAAATTCCGAGCACCGTACATGCCCCATTATCCAAGAGCGGTACCCCCACTCGCACCACCTTTCATCGATTGTCCACAAGAGGTGCCACTGCCCATTGCCCTTGGTCTATAGGAAGTTATTACCAGAACCACTCTGTCATAGAAGGAGAAGTGTGGTACCCTGGGTAGAAAGGGAAAAAGAGAAGCTTCTCGAGGCTTCTAGATGATAAGCCTCGAGATATCCCCTATCCCTAATGTTGTGGGTTGGTTCAGCTCGAGATTCCTCATCCAGGGATCTTAGAGGCCACCTCACCCACTAATTTCTCAACCGTCTCTATCCATTAAAGCCCTATATATATGAGCTCATAGCCATGGTTGAGGATAGAACATTGAAGGTATTGTTATGATGTTGGATTGATTCTTGGCCCATGATCATTTGGAGAGAGCATAGAGAGCTAGAGTCAGAGCTTTTGGGGATGAAGAGTTGGTTTCATGGAGATGCATGTCAACACTAAGGCTTGGTTGTAAACTTCTTCATATTTCTAATGCAAGTTGATTTTATGTCCCATATATATTGTTGATGTTTGATTTCAGATATATATTGCTAGATTCCTTAGTCACTAGCATAGATTAGTAGATCATATTCTGGTTTCTTTGATTTGTTTCATGTTGAGCGTGATTGTAGGTACACAGGTGGACTATCAAAGCCTTGTATTCCAGATATCTACAACATCTAGGGAGAGTTATCAGCCTCTGTGATCTATTTGTTCTGGATCTGAACCATTCAGACCAATGGAACACCTTGCTGTCCGCAAAAGGTGAAATATTCCAACTAACAAATATGGCGACTCTGCTAGGGAATTGTGTATCAGTTGTTCTGATCTTCCTCAGTTTGCAACTCTTGTCCAAATCCAGGCTCCTTCTTCAACTCTCTTCAGTCAGATCTACTTTCGGACTTACTCCATTTGAGTTTGAAAATTCTAGATCTGTTCAGATCTAAGTCATTTCGGTCTTTTATGTTCTGTTTCCATACTCAATTCAACAATATTTGCCCTGATCTCGTATATTTCTGACTTGATTTATCGTTCTCTTTGTGTTTTGGATTTTTATAGGGAACCACACATGTTCTGTTGGCAAGGAGCGGTGCCACCGCCTGTGTTCTGTTAGCAATACATGGTGCAACTGCTTGAATCTAGTGAGCAAGAAGTGGTGCTGCCTCAAAACCTCCTGTTAGTAACTTCATCTACGCGGTGCTAGGTAGGGCCTATTCCAGGACTTTGTATTTTAATTTTTGTGTGTTTTTTGCTTACTTTTTGATGAAAATGAATTGTGTATTCTGCAGTCACTTTGATTGTTGTATTCTTTCTGCATTCAAAGAGAGTTTTTGTTTCTTGCATTAGATTTTACATTCTTTTCTTTTCTTGAAACCTCTTGCTCTTTTATGTAGATATTATTCATTGGAATTCGAAATGTACATTTCATTTTCATGTGTAGGCTTCAGTTTGTTTTAGACTTGGAATGCATGAGTGATCCATGTTTTTTTGAGTCTTTCTTTGCTTGGGGTGATTTTTGTTTCCTCCTGCATGCTGATTTTTTCAGTGCTTGGTAAGAAAGATTGGTTCTTCGTTTCCTTGTCCATTTCAAAGAAAATTTTTAGTTTTCTCTCTCTCTTGCTTTATTCGCAATTTTGTTGAACGATTTTCTTCTTGTTTTGTGCATGATTGTTTGAAATTCTAGATCTTACTTTCATCGAGAAGAAATATCTGTTTTTAGCTTTGCGTGCATTAGAGTTAGATTTGTTTGGAAACGTTAGTGAAATCATCATTCCATTAAGTTTTTATGCTTAACTATGCTTGGAAAAATGATTTCATTTTTATGCAAGCTTGAAACCAAAAGGTAAACTATGCTTGAGGAGATCCATTTCATTTTTTAACGAGCTTGACACAGAATGGGAACTTTGCTCAGGGAAAACTAACATGATGGTTAGGTGCTATTTCATTTTTTAATGAGCTTGACATAGAATGGGAACTTTGCTCAGAACATAGTTTCATTTTTATGCAAGCTTGAAACCAAAAGATTAAACTATGCTTAAGGAGTGGTTTTATTTTTTAATGAGCTTGAAACCAATAGTCAACTATGCTCTAGACATGGTTTCATTTTTATGAAAGCTTGAAACCAAAAGCGTAAACTATGCTTAAGGAGTGGTTTTATTTTTTAAAGAGCTTGAAACCACAGGGTAAACTATGCTCTAAACATGGTTTCATTTTTATGCAAGCTTGAAACCAAAAGGTAAACTATGCTTGAGGAGTGGTTTTATTTTTTAATGAGCTTGAAACCAAAAGTAAACTATGCTCTATTTTTTAATGAGATTCCAACCTTTGTGATCTATTTGTTCTGGATCTGAACCATTCAGACCAGTGGAACACCTTGCTGTCTGCAGGAGGTGAAATATTCCAGCTAACAAATTTGGTGAATCCGCTGGGGAATTGTGTATCAGTTGTTTTGATCTTCCTCAGTTTGCAACTCTTGTCCGAATCCAAGCTCCTTCTTCAACTCTCTTAAGTCAGATCTACTTTCTGACTTACTCTGTTTGGGTTTGAAAATTCTAGATCTATTCAGATCTAAGTCATTTCGGTCTTTTATGCTCTGTTTCCATACTCAATTCAATAGTATTTTCCCTGATCTAGTCTGTTTCTGACTTGATCTATCGTTCTATTTGTGTTTTGGATTTTTACAGGGAACCGCACATGTTCTGTTGGCAATACACGGTGCCACCGCTTGTGTTCTGTTAGCAATACACGGTGCCACCACCTGAATCTAGTGAGCAAGAAGTGGCGCTGCCTCAAAACTGCTTGTCAACAACTTCATCTGTGCAGTGCCAGGTAAACTATGCTTGAAAAATCCCATTAACATGATATACAGAGGTTGGAATCTTTCCCTCAACATGATTGCTAGCGAAGCCTACCCCTAGCATGGTTGCTAGTGGCTCGACATGCCCCCAAGCTTCATTTCATCTGACAATTCTTCTTCCATACCCAACCTAAAACCTGGTTACTAATGTGAAAATGTTCACTAGGGGGGTAGGAAGAACGAGAATCAGGCAGGTGAAGGTTCAAGTTCTAACACTAAAGTGAAGACTCGAATCAAGGGAAGGGGATCTATTTCATTTTTTCACAAGATTGAAATAGAAGGTAACTATGCTTGGAAAAATGATTTCATTTTTATGCAAGCTTGAAACCAAAAGGTAAACTATGCTTGAGGAGATCCATTTCATTTTTTATCGAGCTTGACATAGAATGGGAACTTTGCTCAGGGAAAACTGACATGATGGTCAGGTGCTATTTCATTTTTTAACGAGCTTGACATAGAATGGGAACTTTGCTCAAAACATGGTTTCATTTTTATGCAAGCTCGAAACCAAAAGATTAAAATATGCTTAAGGAGTGGTTTTATTTTTTAATGAGCTTGAAACCAATAGTAAACTATGCTCTAGACATGGTTTCATTTTTATGCAAGCTTGAAACCAAAAGCGTAAACTATGCTTAAGGGGTGGTTTTATTTTTTAACGATCTTGAAACCACAGGGTAAACTATGCTCTAAACATGGTTTCATTTTTATGCAAGCTTGAAACCAAAAGGTAAACTATGCTTGAGGAGTGGTTTTATTTTTTAAGGAGCTTGAAACCAAAATTAAACTATGCTCTAAAACCTGCTCCTATCCAACATGATATCCAGAGGTTGGTAGGTTGCCCCCATTTCATAAAAAGCTAACGGCTTAACTCCAGTATGAAGTCCATAGACTAGAGCCATGCCCCCCATTTTACCTATGATTGGAATAAGCTAACTAGAAGAAGGGGAAGGAACCACAAGAACATGCGGCACATTCAGGGCAGTTTGATTACTAGGAATAATGTGATGGTCAGGTGTAACAAAGGAAAGCTGATCAATGGTCACAATGCTGCCTCTAGGGAATACAACATATGTGCCCTAGAAGCCTGATGTACACCCTGGCTCCCTGCCACCCTCTGTATGGTGAATAGAACAATCCATAGATCCCTGTCTGTCACTGCTCTGATGGGGATTTTCTTCCCCGATGTGCCTATACCTGGTACATAGTGTTGATCTATGAGCTCTCTGGTGGTAATGTCCCCACCACGAGAACCTATTAGTGATATTGAGGCACCCCATCTCGATAGGCCAGTCAGGAAGTATATATCCTCTACCTCCACTGTGAGTATATGTGCCCCCACCTCAAAATACTGTCAGCAAAAGCTCCGACTCTAGCTCTCTATGCTCTCTCCAAATGATCTTGGGCCAAGAATTAATCCAACAGCATAACAATACCTTCAATGTTCTCCCCTCAACCATGGCTATGAGCTCATATTTATAGGGATTTAATGGATAGATATGGTTGAGAAATTAGTGGGTGAGGTGGCCTCTAATATCCTAGGATGACGGATCTTGAGCTCAACCAACCCACAGTAGTATGGATAAGGCAGTACACGAGGCTTATCATCTAGAATCCTTGAGAAAATTCTCTTTTTCCCATTTTACCCAGGGTACTGCGCTTCTCCTTCTATGACAGAGCAGTTTTGGTAATAACCACCTATGGACCAAGGGAAATGGGCGGTGGCACTGCTTGTGGACAACCGATGAAATGCGGTGCGAGCAAGGGTACCGCTCTTGGATAAAGGGGCATGCGCGGTGCTGGGAATTTGTATGACAGATTGATAAAAAACCATTTAATCTTCACTCCAGAAACTGGGATTCATGGAAATTAGGTATGTCAAAGGTCTTATCACATGATGGTGACAGGATTTTGGTATAACAGGATGCCCCCCAAATCATGAGTCTTAGAGTGATACGATAAACGAGATCTTTGAGAACAAGTCGTTGCCGGGAGATGAAAATGTTGGCTTGATCAAAGTATGCAGTCAAGTAGGCATCTGTAGTACATCAGTATGTTGACTCATAGACACAAGTAACCAAAATTATAGTTGCAGACCAATACAAGGCAGATCCATGAGTGGAATAAACAAGCATGGCTACTAGAATACAGTGTAGATCCATGTGATAGAGGACTCAAACTTGGACATAGCTACCAGACATATAACGTAGATCTATGTCATACTGACAAAAATTTTGAGCATAGCCACGACCATACAAATGTGGATCCATGCTAGATATACAAAAATCCATCGCAACCTAGGGAAATAGCAATGAGCGCTTTTAAACAAATGCCCAGGGTCTTCATCTCGTCTTCCACAAAGTACGATTCTATCCATGTGATTACAATGATCTGAAGTCGAACATGGTAGAAACCACTTGATTACTGACCAATGATGTGAACCATTAACAAGTGCGAGGGAGATCACCATTAATGTCAATGATTCCCAAGGTACCCTAGTACAATCTACTGAGTGCGAAAAACATCCTGATGTCGAACACCCAGTCGATTCTATCGATCAAAGGTGGATGATGTGAACCTATGTCAAGAGCGAGAGAATTTGTCATTAAGGCATACAGATCTCAAGGTACTAAATATTGTTTCTAAGACTATTTCCTGGATGATGAGCTGATGTCGACGGGAATAGTCTCATCGAAGGAGGGCCATGATGAGTCCCACATCGACGAGATGAAACTCGGAACATAGTTATGGAATGATGTGAATGTAGTAACCATATGACTGACTCAAAGATACTAACACAAATACTGTGTAGACTACAGAGGTAAAACTTCTTCAGATCTCCTTTGAACATCGGGCGGCACGACAAAATGACTTGGCAGCATGACTAGACAGGACAGATACACAATGCGACAGTGGACAATGAATTCTTTTGAAAGACACAAAGGATTGACATGAATCATTAAAGTGGATCCTCACGAAGATCAGCTGAATACCCAATTGACTGACATGATTGTGCAAACAAGTTCCATGTTCAAAGGTAACGACAAACAATTGCCATTATTTGCAAAATGATTTCCTTCCCATTTCCCCCATCATGATTGATGAGTGCCTCTTTTCGGTTTTATGAGTTCAAAGAGGGTAACAAAAAATTGATATAGCTCATCGAAAGACAAGTCCAAACTCATATGTTTTACGAACCTGAGAGAGGCCCGGGTTCGATCCCAAAATGGGTCTCTCAATGTTTAATTTAACGAGTCCACTGAAAGAAAACTTGGTATCGTTCATGTTTAGAGAGTCTGAACAAATACAGAAGAAAACTCCATGGGGGTCCTTTTTTGTATGATTTAGTCTCTAAGGCCCAAAAAAGTGTAAAATCATACCTTAGAGAACTCTTCCAGTCATGATTGGTTGGAGTGATCCTTTTTCATAAATAGTCCTATCCGAACCGAAAAAGAGATAACCTACCATCGGACAGCCAACTCTTCAAATACTTTAATGAGTGTGAAGAAGACAATATCATTCAACGATATTTTTGTATTTAGGGAGCCTGAAAAGAGTTTAAAGAGAATTCCATTAGAGTCACCAAATTTGTTAGATGGAATATTTCACCTCCTGTGACAGTAAGTGTTCCACTGGTCTGAATGGTTCAGATCCAGAACAAATAGATCACAGAGGCTGATAACTCTCCCTAGACGCTGTAGATATCTGGAATACAAGGATTTGATAGTCCACCTATGTACCTGCAATCAAGTTCAACACGAAACAAATCAAAGCAACCAGAATATGATCTACTAATCTATGCTAGTGACTAAGGAATCTAGCAATATATATCTGAAATCAAACATCAACAATATATATGGGACAGAAAATCAACTTGCATAAAAAATATGAAGAAGTTTACAACCAAGCCTTAGTGTTGACATGCATCTCCATGAAACCAGTAGTTCATCCCCAAAAGATCCGACTCTAGCTCTCTATGCTCTCTCCAAATGATCTTGGGCCAAGAATCAATCCAACAACATAAAAATACCTTGAATGTTCTCCCCTCAACCATGGCTATGAGCTCATATTTATAGGGATTTAATGGATAGATATGGTTGAGAAATTAGTGGGTGAGGTGACCTCTAAGATCCTAGGATGAGGGATCTCGAGCTCAACCAACCCAAAACAGTAGGGATAAGGCAGTACATGAGGTTTATCATCTAGAAGCCTCGAGAAACTTCTCTTTTTCCCTTTTTACAGGGTACCGTGATTCTCCTTCTATGACAAAGCGGTTCTGGTAATAACCGCCTATGGACCAAGGGCAATGGGCGGTGGCACCGCTTGTGGACAATCGATGAAAGGTGGCATGAGAAAGCATACCACTTCTGGATAAAGAGGCATGTGTGGTGCTGGGAATTTGTATGACAGATTGATAAAAAAACCATTTAATATTCACTCCAGAAGCTGGGATTCAGGGCAAGTAGGTATGTCAAAGGTCTTATCACATGATGGTGACAGGATTTTGGTATGCAACATATCAGTTGGTCAATGGTCGCAATTTTCACTCCGCTGGGGAATTGTGTATCAGTTGTTCTGATCTTCCTCAGTTTGCAACTCTTGTCTAGATCGAGGCTCCTTCTTCAACTCTCTTCAGTCAGATCTACTTTCTAACTTACTCTGTTTGGCTTTGAAACTTCCAGATTTGTTCAGATCTAAGTCATTTCGGTCTTTTATGCTCTATTTCCATACTCAATTCAACAGTATTTTCCTTGATCTAGTCTGTTTCTGATTTGATCTATCGTTCTCTTTGTGTTTTGGATTTTTACAGGGAACCGCACATGTTCTGTTGGCAAGGAGCAGTGCCACCGCCTGTGTTCTGTTAGCAATACGCGGTGCCACTGCCTGAATCCAGTGAGCAAGAAGCGGTGCTGCCTCAAAACCACCTGTCAGCAACTTCATCTGCGCGGTGCCAGGTAGGCCCTGTTCTAGGACTTTGTATTTT
The DNA here is from genome assembly GCA_001517045.1 of Pseudotsuga menziesii. Taxonomy (NCBI): domain Eukaryota; kingdom Viridiplantae; phylum Streptophyta; class Pinopsida; order Pinales; family Pinaceae; genus Pseudotsuga; species Pseudotsuga menziesii. The sequence goes on from LPNX010797707.1 coordinate 235,591, forward strand.
CATTTTTGTGTGTTTTTGGCTTACTTTTTGATGAAAATGAATTATGTATTCTGTAGTTGCTTTGATTATTGTATTCTTTCTGCATTCAAAGAGAGTTTGTGTTTCTTGCATTAGATTTTACATTCTTTTCTTTTCTTGAAACCTATTGCTCTTTTCTACAGATATTATTCATTGGAATTGGAAATATACATTTCATTTTCATGTGTAGGCTTCAGTTTGTTTTAGACTTGGAATGCATGAGTGATCCATGTTGTTTTGAGTCTTTCTTTGCTTGGGGTGATTTTTTTTCCTCCCACATGCTAATTTTTTCAGTGCTTGGTAAGAAAGATTGGTTCTTCGTTTCCTTGTCCGTTTCAAAGAGAAGTTTTAGTTTTCTCTCTCTTTTGCTTTATTCGCAAGTTTGTTGAATGATTTTCTTCTTGTTTTGTGCATGATTGTTTGAAATTCTAGATCTTACTTTCATCAAGAAGAAATATCTGTTTTTAGCTTTGCGTGCATTAGAGTTAGATTTGTTTGGAAACGTTAGTGAAATCATCTTTCCATTAACTTTTTATGCATCTTTTTCAAGCATAAAAATATAGGAAACATTTGATTTATGTTATATGTTCTCTAGATCTCTTCCTTATTTGCTTTGAAGATTGGTTGGGGTGCATTGATATTTTACTTTTCCTTTGAAAAGATAGAATTGCATTTGCATTTGGGTGTGCATTTTTGGGAAGAAAAGTAAATCTCTCTCCCTCTCTTAGGTAGAATTTCATTGAAGAGGAAAACTTGGATTGTCATATAGATCAGTATGCATCTTCTTTAAATTCAAGTTTTCATTCCATGGTTCCACCTAAACGCACAAGATAAAATTAACGGTAGTACTAGGGTTAAACCTTTTAGCAATTTGAGTGATAAGTTAGAGACGTGTTCGGGCGTCGTTAAGCGTAGGAGTTGTCATTATTTGTCAACATTACATCCTGGGACTCATGCGGTTTTTCCACGTACCGTTGGTATATCGAATGAACTTTCACGTACCCTTGAGGTATATAGAAAGGTACTTCACGTACTTGATTGTATATCGGAAGGACCCTTGTGAATGGTTATGCATTAAATAGCACTACTATCGATTTGAGCTCCCTCATACCTTGAGTATATCGGGAGACCCTTTTAGGAATCCTTAAACCATCTGAGTTATCCTTTTGGCCTGTCCTGTGAGGTTCCTAACTCTTATCCACTCCTTTCACATGTTTGCTTGTTGCTTTTAGTTTGAGTAGTACTTGCTTGTGCGTGGTAGTTAGGGGTTATTAGAGAGTTTAGAGATGGCTTCCCATCTGGGACTACCACTCAAGAGGTCCCTTTCCAAGGTGTACCTTTTGTATTCCCTCCAAGTGAAGGTATTGGTCCTCCCTTTATTGCCACACTAAATCTTCCTAGATTAACTATAGGATTATCGTTCTGGCTGTTTAATCCAGTAATTCCTGTTACACCTAATGTCTCAAATGTCACCTCTCCTCTGGGAGAGGATCGAACTCAACCTAATCCTGCTCCTTCTTCACTAGTTGTGGCTTCATCTCTTTATTCTTCTTCGCTTGACCAAAGCTCTATGGTTAGTAGTCATGTGGATAAGAAGAAGAAGAAAGGGAAGAGTAAAAAGAAGAAGGATAAGAAAGAGAAAAAGTAGCAACCATCTGCTCTTGATGGTGCTCGTTCTAAGAGAACATCCAAAAAACCCAAGTTCCCTTGTAAGCTTTGCAAGGGGGACCACCTTCTTAAGGAGTGTCCTGGCCTCTCCCATGTACAAGAAGAGTGGTCTAAAAGGTCCAAACCATTTGTGTCATCAACCTCTGATCATCATGTTGACGATACTCCCTCAACCAGTGACCCATTGGTAAAAGGTTGTAAGGGTAAAGTCTTGTATCCTTGTTTGATATGAAAGGCTATACAATGTAATTTTCTTTGTCCAAGCATGGATGAAGCTTCACGTTGGTTGGAAAATATTACTGATCATCAACAAGTGATTCCAACAAGTGATTGTAAGTTATCCCTCGATCCCCCACTGGTTGACCAAGTGGTCAATTCAGATTTATCTATGGTTGATCCCACTCTTCCTTCGGAGAGTGAAGTTAAAGTGGTCGAGTTGGTGTCATTTCCACCTGATCCTGCTCTTTCATCAGAGAGTGTTAATGCTGAAGTAGTCTCTTTGACCAAATCTTCGTCTTGTTCTTATCTTTTAGTAGAGAATGAACTAAAACCTGTCAAAGTTGTTATGCTTCATTCTGATTGTTCTCGACAAGAGGAAATTTTGTCTGTTTCGACAGAACCCTCTCTGAGTAGTGAGGTTATTTCCTTTGACTGGAGTAACCTAACAGAGTCTTGTCTTCATTCGAGTGTTCCTTTCCAAATAGTTGTGAATGTTACTACTAGGCGAATACTTCGCACTCTTGTTGACAAAGGGGCTTCTGTTAGTATTCTATCCTAAACTACTTGGAAAGCTTTAGGTTCTCCTCAGCTTGTGCCAGACACTGATCAGATATTGGCTTTTAATCGAAGGCCTACAACGCCTTTAGGGATCCTTCCTCAGTTTCCTATTACTCTGGAAGAAAAAACTGTCTGTATTGATGTTATGGTGGTCCAAGGTCCTTTAGATTTTAATCTACTCCTTGGACATGATTATGTTTATGCCATGAAGGCTGTTGTGTCCACACTCTTTATGGTTATGCATTTTCCCCATGATGGGAATATTGTGACCATTGATCAGCTTTCCTTTGTTACACCTGACCATCACATTACTCCTAGTAATAAGACTGCCCTGAATGTGTTGCATGTTCTTGTGGTTCCTTCCCCTTCTTTTAGTTAGCTTCTTCCCATCATAGGTAAAATGGGGGGCATGGCTCTAGTCTCTGGACTTCATACTGGAGTTAAGCTATTAGCTTTTTATGAAATGGGGGAAACCTACCAACCTATAGATATCATGTTGGATAGGATCAGGTTTTAGAGAATAGTTTACTTTTGGTTTCAAGCTTGTTAAAAAATAAAACCACTCCTCAAGCATAGTTTACCTTTTGGTTTCAAGCTTGCATAAAAATGAAACCATGTTGAGCAGAGTTTACCCTGTGGTTTCAAGCTCGTTAAAAAATAAAACCACTCCTTAAGCATAGTTTATGCTTTTGGTTTCAAGCTTGCATAAAAATGAAACCATGTCTAGAGCATAGTTTACTATTGGTTTCAAGCTCGTTAAAAAATAAAACCACTCCTTAAGCATAGTTTACTCTTTTGGTTTCAAGCTTGCATAAAAATGAAACCATGTTCTAAGAAAAGTTCCCATTCTATGTCAAGCTCGTTAAAAAATGAAATAGAACCTAACCATCATGTCAGTTTTCCCTGAGCAAAGTTCACATTCTGTGTCAAGCTTGTTAAAAAATGAAATGGATCTCCTCAAGCATAGTTTACCTTTTGGTTTCAAGCTTGCATAAAAATGAAATCATTTTTCCAAGCATAGTTACCTTCTATTTCAAGCTTGTGAAAAAATTAAATAGATCCCCTTCCCTTGATTCGAGTCTTCACTTTAGTGTTAGAACTTGAACCTTCGCCTGCCTGATTCTCGTTCTTTCTACCCCCATAGTGAACATTTTCACATTAGTAACCAGGTTTTAGGTTGGGTATGGAAGAAGAATCATCAGATGAAATGAAGCTTGGGGGCATGTCGAGCCACTAGCGACCATGCTAGGGGTAGGCGTCGCTAGCAATCATGTTGGGGGTAAGATTCCAACCTCTGTATATCATGTTAATGGGATTTTTCAAGCATAGTTTACCCATTGGTTTCAAGCTTGCGTAAAGATGAAACCAATCTTTGAGCTTAATTTTCATTTTTCGTGCTTTGGTTAAAACATGAAAAGTGGTTTGAGCTTAGTTTATTACTTTTTCATGCTCTGGATTCAAAACATGAAAAAGGTTAATGGAGTCCTCTTTAAAAATTTTTTAGGCTCCCTAAATACGAAAATATTGTCGAGCGATCTTGTCTTCGTCACGCTCGTTAAAGTATTTGAAGAGTCGTCCGTCCGACGGTAGGTTATCTCTTTCTTGGTTCAGATAGGACTATCTACGAGAAAGGAACACTCCAGCCAATCATGACTGGAAGAGTTCTCTAAGGTATGATTTTATACTTTTTTGGGCCTTAGAGACTAAATCATACGAAAAAGGACCCCCATGGATTCTTCTTCCGTATTCGTTCAGACTCTCTAAACATGAACGATACCGAGTTTTCTTTTAGTGGAATCGTTAAATTAAACATTGAGAGACCTGTTTTGGGAACGAACCCCTCCTTTCTCAGGTTCGTAAAACATATGAGACTGGACTTGTCTTCTAACAAGCTATATCAAGTGTTTGTTACCCTCTTTGAACTCGTAAAACCGAAAAGAGGCACTCATCAATCATGATGGGGGAAATGGGAAGGGAATCATTTTGAAAATAATGGAAGTTGTTTGTTGTTACCTTTGAAAATGGCACTTGTCTGCACAATCATGTCAGTCAATTGGGTATTCAGCTGATCTCCGTGACGATCCACTTTCATGAGTCATGCCAATCCTTTGAGTCTTTCAAAAGAATGCATTGTCCACTGTCGCATTGTGTATTTGCCCTATCTATTCATGCTGCCAAGTCATTTTGTCGTGTCGTCCAATGTTCAAAGGGGATCTAAAGAAGTTTTACCTTTGCAGTCTACACAGTCTTTGTGTCAGTATCTTTGAGTCAGTCATATGGTTACTACATTCACATCATTCTAGAACTATGTTTCGAGTTTCGTGTCGTCGATGTGGGACTCATCATGGCCCTCCTTCGATGAGACTATTCCCATCGTCATAAGCTCATCATCCGGGAAATAGTCTTAGAAACAATATTTAGTACCTTGAGATCTGTATGCCTTAATGATAGATTCTCTCGCTCTCGACATAGGTTCGCATCATTGACCTTTGATCGATAGAATTGATTGGGTGTTTGGCATCATGACATCTATTTGCACTTAGTAGATTGTACTAGGGTACATTGGGAATCATTGACATTAATGGTGATCTCCCTCGCACTTGTTAACGGTTCAAATCATTGGCCAGTAATCAAGTGGTTTCTACCATGTTCGACTTCAGATCATTGTAATCACATGGATTGAATCGTACCTTGTGGAAGGCGAGATGAAGACCCTGGGCATTTGTTTAAAAGCGCTCATTGCTTTTTCCCTAGGTTGCGATGGAGTTTTGTATATCTAGCATGGATCCACATTTGTATGGTCATGGCTATGCTCAAATTTGTGTCTGTATGACATAGATCTACGTTGTATGTCTTGTAGCTATGTCCAATTTTGAGTCCTCTATCACATGGATCTACACTATATTCTAGTAGCCATGATTGTTTATTCCACTCATGGATCTACCTTGTATTGGTCTTCAGCTATGAGTTTGGTTACTTGTGTCTATGAGTCAACATACTGATGTACTACAAATTCCTACTTGACTGCATAGTCCGATCAAGCCAACATTTTCATCTCTTGGCGACGACTTGTTCTCAAAGCTCTCGGTTATCGTATCACTATAAGACTCATGCTTTGGGGGGCATCCTGTTATACTAAAATCCTGTCACCATCATGTGATAAGACATTCGACATACCTACTTCCCCTGAATCCCAGCTTCTGGAGTGAAGACTAAATGTTTTTTTATCAGTCTGTCATACAAATTCCTAGCACCACACATGCCCCGTTATCTAGGAGCGGTACCCCTACTCGCATTGCCTTTCATCGGTTGTCCACAAGTGGTGCCACCACCCATTTCCCTTGGTCCATAGGTGGTTATTACCAGAACCGCTCTGTCATAGAAGGAGAAGCGTGGTACCCTGGGTAGAAATGGAAAAAGAGAAGCTTCTTGAGGCTTCTAGATGATAAGCCTCAAGATATCCCCTATCCCTACTGCTGTGGGTTGGTTGAGCTCGAGATCCCTCATCCTAGGATCTTAGAGGCCACCTCACCCACTAATTTCTCAACCATATCTATCCATTAAATCCCTATAAATATGAGCTCATAGCCATGGTTGAGGACAGAACATTGAAGGTATTGTTATGTTGTTGGATTGATTCTTGGCCCAAGATCATTTGGAGAGAGCATAGAGAGCTAGAGTCGGAGATTTTGGGGATGAAGATCTGGTTTCATGGAGATGCATGTCAACACTAAGGCTTGGTTGTAAACTTATTCATATTTATAATGCAAGTTGATTTTCTGTCCCATATATATTGTTGATGTTTGATTTCAGATATATATTGCTAGATTCCTTAGTCACTAGCATAGATTAGTAGATCATCTGGTTGCTTTGATTTTTTTCGTGTTGATCTTGATTGCAGGTACACAGGTGGACTATCAAATCCTTGTATTCCAGATATCTATAGTTTCTAGGGAGAGTTATCAACCTTTGTGATCTATTTGTTCCAGATCTGAACCATTCAGACCAGTGGAACACCTTTTTGTTCGCAGGAGGTGAAATATTCCAGCTAACAGTCTGGTATGATATCCTCAAACTCAAATCCTCCATTCAAACCCATTTTCTTCAAGCTCGAGACCAGAAAAATCATTGCCATGTTGTGCACCATGTTAGGGTATAAAAATGATGAAGAGGTTGATGAATCTATATTAGGTTTTATATTACAATCACAACTAGTAGCAAGTCAAACCCATAAGTGGAATACTCCTTCTTTTTTAGCTCAAATCATAAATAAATAGTTAACAAAGTTTCCTACTCAAGATATTTTGAAATTCCCTTCAAGCTTATTCTTCCTTTTCATACATCAAAAATTAAAATACATTGAAGTTATAGGTTTAAATATGATTGATTATTTGGACAAGAATATCCCTATGTATGAGTGGAATCCTATATTTGTTAGGAAATCCAGTAATTCCAACTTTACAGAATTCACTAACAAGGTCATGAGAATTGTATACATTGTCATCCATGCAATATATTTACCAAGAATGCCTACGAAAGGTAAATATTGGTTGAAATTCACTCCAGAAACCAGTTTTGGTGATTGGTTCATCTTTGAAGATCATAAAGTTGTAAGGGTATATGGTTTTGAAGGAAAAACCTACAAGTTACCCGTATTCTTAACAGTGAGAATCCTGGCAATGGAATATACTGGTGAAAGACTTCTATCAGATGAGCTGCACTTTGGGAGTGTTACACAACGTGAGTATTTTCATATCCCCAAATATGTGGGACACTTCCATATTAGATCCCTTCGTGATGTACATTACCTGGAGTGATTCTTAGAACAACTAGGCTTGGAGAAGGCTGAAGTAGTGGCCTATGATCCCTATGGAGTTATATGAAAGAAAAGGTCAGAGAACAAAATTTAGCATATGAACCAAATCCAGGACTTACCTGATAAGTATTACAAATAAGGACAATTGGGAGGAGGTTGATATCATCTTGATGGTAAAATATGAAAGCATTCTTGGATGAAATAATCTTTGGAGCAGGTTCAGAGTTTGACTAAGGTATTTTGATGGTTGAAGTTACTAGTTCAAGGTTGAATTGGCTTAGTTTACTAGTTAGGTTAAACATTGGGTTTACAAAGGTAAATATTGAACATAATTGGGTAAAAATGAATTACCAAATTAATTTGGCATGGAGGATGAATGGTTGTATAGATTTATTATTGGGCCAACTGTTGGGAGTACTTGCGCACAGGACTTGAAGATGATCCAATTAATTTATGCTCTTGAAGATGATCCCTTTTCTTCCCATGAGTCTACTCATGTGCTAGTTTGTGTTCCTTTGGATACTTTGGAAGATAGATAAACCTATGGAGTCTCTGCATTCGCTCTCACGTATCCAAAGTCTCATTATTTTTCCTACATGGTCACTTGCACACTTCCTCTCAGTTTAAATGAAGTTGGAGACCTCATGCATTTGCTTGGACACTTGTATCATGTAGTTGGAGTTGAATTCAACTTTGCTAGTTTGAATTCCAAGTCATCATACCATATTGGAGCTTATTACAACTCTCGTTTGATGCTTCACGAACTTTTAGTCCTTCTTACACATCAGCGGATCACATACCTTCTACATGGTCCCAGTTCCCATCATGTAGTTGTTTATGTTCCTGATCCAGTTGAGCAGATTTCTCTTCTTCCCAAGAAGAAAATTCATCTAGAAATCAACATTTAGTTTGGAGCAGTATTTTTGGATTACCTTTCATGTTCATTTTTAAGGGAGGGTTTTGTTCCCATGAGGTCTTCCATGTTTCCTCAGTTCACATGGATGAAATATGTAAAGGGTGACCATAAGTCCTATGTGATTAGGGAATGATTCAAAGGTGGTTAAGGTATAACACAAAGTTTTTGGGCACATGGTTTTGTGTATCCCATGGTATTTTTCATGTTATTGGTGGCCAATAGTATTTGGTAGGCAATGGAATTGTCACATTGTATTGCATGTAAAGAAGCCTTTATAAGGCTTTAGGAGGCTCCATTGTAAAGTGACATGGAGGTGAGTGGTGGCTAGCTCACTTGGCTCAGATTTATTGGTTTAGGTTGAGGGATAATAGATCTATTATGGTGGTTTTTCCTAGTTTTGGGTTTTCCACATAAATATGGTGTGTCTATATTTAATGGTTGATTGTATAATTTTAATTCTCTTGCAAGTTATTATATTTTAATGCTCGTTAAATCCTAAGAACTAGTATTAGATCATGTGGTTGGAGATGCTTGAGGCCGTAGTTTTTGTACCTGAGTTTTAATTAATATAATGTGGGGTGCATGTTCAATGGTAACCAACGCCCTAGAATTTTTTTTCTTGGGTTCCTGGTTAGAATGTAATTTCCCCATATGCTAAAAGCATAAGGTATCCCTCTTATGCACAAAGAAGGGATGTTGCATCAAGTGTGGAATGAACCATTGGGTAGGTACAAGGGTGGCGGGTGTAATTGTATCCTATATTGATGTGGATAGAAGATGTTGAGTATTTTATTGGGGGAGGAATGTGAGATGATTTAATATCATTTTTAGGACCAATATTGATTAACCATGTATCCAAAGAGAATTCCTAGAGAACTAATGGTTACAAAGGCTAAGGACCCATGTATTCGGTAGATGGATTATTTTTATATGGACACTAATGACAAGTTTGGATGTAGCTACAATGAGAGCATGAAAGAAAATGAGCAAGCATGGAAAAACTGAGAGGATGAAGCAACAGATGGTGATGGAATAGTCACCATGAAGACACATGAAAAAATTAATGGAGCAGTTTGCATGTAAATGGGAATATGGTTGTAAGACATGGTAAGGAATGCATAGTCTTGGTAAATCACTGGTAAAGTCAGGAGATAAACCTAGGTTATAGGGGGTGTATGTAAGATTCCTGAGTAAAAATTTGAGGGGGGTTGGTGATTACTCCAAGTCAAGTTTAAAGGGGGGATTGTTAAGGTTAACCTTAACTCCGGAATGAGTCAAAGGTGATTGAGGTATAACACATAGTTTTTGGGCACATGGTTTTATGTATCCCATGTTATTGGTGGACCATGGAATTGTCACATGGTATTGCATGTAAATAATCCTATATAAGGCTTCAGGAGGATCCATTGTAAAGTGACCTAGAGGTGAGTGGTGGCTAGCTCACTTGGCTCGGATTGGTCTATTTAGGTCAAGGGATAATAGATATATTATGGTGGTTTTTCTCAGTTTTGGGTTTTCCACATAAATATTGTATGTCTATCTTTAATGGTTTCTTGTATAATTTTATTTCTCTTACAAGTTATTATATTTTAATGCTTGTTAAATCCTAAGACGAGCAGATCAACCTTGATCTTCATTTGATAGAACAACCGAGATGATTAGCGCTCACTAAAATTGTAGGGTTTTTATGACAAAGAAACATCGAGAAAATATGCATGTCGATCGATCTGATCGATGGTCAGAATAAAAAGCACAAGGGTGAAAGTGGCAGGTGATTTAAATGTTAAAAGCGATGACCACTTTCCAAAAAATGATATCTAATTGGACGACGGAGATGCATAGTGCATTCATAAAGTGTGCATACAAAGGATGGTCCTTACCATGCACAAAAGGTGATACCTCCCGAAACATGTGGCTATTTTTTATTAGGTACACATGTTCGAGGGTCCTTTTAAAAACCTCTTATGAATGTGCATTACCACCGTGGGAAACTAGGGTGGGTTTTGCACATGATAAAATGATGACCACACCGTTAGTCCATGTCATCCCTATTAGGTCATGCCAGTCAGTTGGGTCTACAATCAGATGTTATGTCACATACTCCCCCATCCATTATTCTCTCGCCAAGTGTCTTTTAGAATTTGCATAACCCGTCAAAAGTTCAATTTTGTCTGTTGTATTAGTCATTTTCATTCATGCATTTGGAGAACTTGTTATACAGAACCTTGCATATAGAGGACATCCAATCATCGACCCAATCAACAACCCAACCAAAATCCTCCATCCACATCATATTAACCAAGTAAACCATTTTTAAACCTACATGTGCTTAATTTTATTGTAGAACTAAGAATTTTTACACTAGCTCATAACTTGGTAAATTACCCCTGAACTAGTAAAATTTCCATCACTAATATGTCTCAATGAATCGTTGAAGCATCCTCAAATCCTCTTCCAGCTAATAATTTATCCATATTCGACCACAAGGAAGACATAAAAGACCCATAGATTGCTCACTCTAATCTAATTCAATCCTTGGTTGAAGCCCGTTACAGAGCCTTTGCAGATCAATACCCCCACAAGTTGTGGCATTCAAACCTGATACGCTCTGCATGCCCTCCAGTAGTAAATTTCCTAGAATTTAATATGGTTCTCGATCTACTATTCCCCAATTCAAAGAACTGTTATCTAATTTGATATAAATATAGTAATCTACATTATTGATACTGAAAATATTAGAAAAAGGTTTTCCCTGTTGGAAGAAGAAGGCCTTATGTCATTTGGAGAAAGAGAGTTATCCTTGAAATACAAAATCATGAGCCCAACTAACAAAAAACAATATTAAGTTGTTATATGGCGTCTGGTATGATATCCTCAAACTCAAATCCTCCATTCAAACCCATTCTCTTCAAGCTCAAGGCCATAAAAATCATTGCCATGTTGTGCACCATGTCAGGGTATAAAAATGATGAAGAGGTTGATGAATCTATATTAGGTTTTATAGTACAATTACAACCTGTAGAAAGTGAAACCCATAAGTGGAATAATGCTTCTTTTTTAGCTCAAATCCTAAATCAACAGTTAACAAAGTTTCCCGCTCGAGATATTTTCAGATTCCCTTCAAGCTTATTCTTCATTTTCATACATCAAAACATAAAATACAATGACTCTTAAAGGTTTAAATATGATTGATCAGTTGGACAAGAATATCCCTATGTATGAGTGGAATCCTATATTTGTTACGAAATCCAGTAATTCTAACTTTACAAAATTCACTAACAAGGTCATGAGAATTGTATACACTGTCATCCATGGAATAGATTTACCAAGAATGCCTAGGGAAGGTAAATACTGGTTGAAATTCACTCCAGAAACTATATTTGGTGATTGGTTCATTTTTGAAGATAATGAAGTTGTAAGGGTATATGGTTTTGAAGGAAAACCCTACAAGCTACCCATATTCTTGACAATGAGAATCCTGGCAATAGAATATACTAGGAAGAGACTTCTATCAGATGAGCTGCACTTTGGGAGTGTTAAACAAAGTGAGTATTTTCATATCCCAAAATATGTGGGACACTTACATATTAGATCCCTCAGTGATGTACATTACCTGGAGTGATTATTAGAACAACTAGGCTTGGAGAAGGCTGAAGCAGTGGCCTATGATCCCTATGGAGTTATATCAAAGCAGAGGTCAGAGAACAAAATTTAGCATATGAGCCAAATCTAGGACTTACCTAATAAGCATTAAAAATAACGACAGTTGGGAGGAGGTTGAGAATGTTTTAAGGGATGCAACAAATTTAAATGATCAAATAGCAGGAAAAAAAAGAGAGGCAAAGGGTATGGAAATTTATCAATATGAACAAGCTCCATAAGCCCAAAGGAAAAATGATGATCTAGTCAAAGAGGCCAAGGCACTATCCATAAAATAAATAGAGGCTGAAGTATCCAAGGAGGTTGGTGAGATAGACAAGGAAAGAATACTTCTAAGAGAAACAACCACCAATTTCATGCCCTATCCATCCTTGGAGTTTACAATGCCTCAGAAAGAAAATGCCATCACTCCAACAGAACCTATATTGGTGCAAACAAACCTACATGTTATTTATAGGGGAATCAGAAAAGAAAGTGTATAGAATGTAAATGAAGAGAGTTTGCATTCTTTTTATACCCATAAAAGGTTGTTGACAATTGCAGAAAGTGTGAGTGACACCTTCAAATATTCAATAATTGATCCTGCGATTCCTAGACCCACCGGTCTAAAAGGTTAGAAATCTGAAGAGCATAATGATTAGTTTGGTATTTGTTTGAAAAACTTGATAAGGTATATTTCTTTAAGCAATCCAGTGACATGATCTATGTAGAGGTGGTGAAAGACTCCAAGACATAGAAAAGGATGAGAAAATCTGTTAACAAAGTAGGAGAAGATAGTGGCCTTGAGTTCCAAGACTAATGATGGTTCCCAATTTAAATCATTAATAACTCATAAATATAATGATATTGAAAAATGGAAGATCCAACTGAATATACCAAATGTACACCTAGTACAAAAAACTGAAATTCATAAAGTAGAGAAAGAAAAAGAACAATTATTAGCTACTATTTTAGAATACAAAGCTGAGGTGGAAGAAAAATATAAGAAGATAAATGAGTTGACCTCATAGATAAATACTTTGCAGTTTCAAAAGATTAATCGAGAACAGAGTGTGACACTATCCATAATAACTTCAAAAGTTATAGAGTAGACACATGTTCCTCAATTAGCAGAGTAGGATGTTCAAGGAATTGTCATCCAACCACCAGCAGTTGAAGTGATGGACATATATGCTATGGATGAAGATACGACCACAATTGAACCGTATAGAATTGAAGAATAATTTCAGACCAAAATAAAAGGCTTGGAGGATGATGTCACATATATGAACGACAAAATAGTAGATTTGGAGCACGATGTAAGTAATAAGTATGATGACATCACTAAACTAAAAAGGGAATTTGATGATTTAAAAGGCCAGGTTACATCATCGAATATAGATTCCCAAGGGGAGGAGCTGTTGAGAGGAACCATACAAGAAATATGGGATATAATAGCTCAAATATTTAATGAGAAATAGGAATTTATGGATCTCATGACTAATGAAATGGTTATATATAAGTCAGCAAGAGATGAAATGAAGCAAGTAGCTACAACAAAGGGAGATAAGCCAACCCAACCAAGACAAACTATTTATTACCTAAATAGCAGAACCAATAAGGTGTTGGAAGAATTACAGCTGACCAATAGGATTTAGGTAATCAAGATTGCTAAAAATATGATTTTGAAGTAGACATTGTACATGGTATAGTAGAACAACACAAACTCCCTAGTAGATGATATCACATCATTCAATACTATTTTTAATGGAGTAACCAACATCGGACTTCACTTGCTCTGGGATGGAAATGCTGAGTTTTAATCTAAAGATGAATACATGAACAAATGAAAAGAAATGAGGAATGAAGAGATTGAGAAGGAACTATAAGGGATAATTAGTGGAGATTAAAACTTTGAAAGTATCAAGCCCCCTTTTCACATTTGAATATGGTTGAAGATCATTTTTAAATACATGGGGACACTCACTTATGAGGGACATTTTGAAGTAGAGCTAGATTTAGGAAACCTTAAGGATAACAACAAAACAGTGGGTAAATATTGGCAACTTGTAGTAAGATATCATAAAATATATTTTCCACCTTAAGAACAACAATCAGATCAAAAGACACCTAGGTAATTTTCACAACAACAAACTGCTCAATAGACTCCTCCTCCACCTTAGAAATACACACAAGAAACACCGGTGCATCAATTCATAGGGCATACCACATCATCAACATTCATGCTGCATGGAGGTTCAATACAGCCTGGATATCCCACATTCAATGAAATGTTGTAGAGGTTGAGCCAATTTGGCATCCCACCTAGCTTTACAACTCCCCCAAGCCATCAAATGATGTGTGATCAGAAATCACCCTTATGAGGAAAGAATAAAGGCAGCGGACACAAAATAAATTAAAGCACAGTTTATGTAATTGTAATATTTTCAATGTAAATAGTAAATAGTCAAAACTATTACTTTTTGTTATTAGTCAATTCATTTACAAACCAAATTCAGGTGCCTTATAGGCCTACATAAATTAATCTTAGTATACGAGCAATATGATGGAAATTTGAGAACTAGAAGTATCATTTCTTATTTTGTTGAGTCGGTGCATACTGTTGACTTTTTGGTATGAGATTAATGAAATGGAGCCTTTGCAAATTATTCTGTCTATCTTTGTTATTATGTGTCCATCTGTTTGTGAGGATTCATGAGAAAAATAACATAATGAGTGCAGTATTATTTGAGATTAATTGAGTGTCCTTGATGATTTCTTTATGATTAAATGTTGGATATCATCTCAAAAGTTCAAATTTCATTAGATTCCAAGTTTGATTTTTTTATTCAACTTCTAATTTTGTGTGTATGGAAAATATTTATGTATATGTGCTTTATGAAATGCATTGTTGCTAAAGATATATACATGTCATGTTATTTCCTTATAAATTGTAAATAATCACTGAATTCTGCTAAATACAACTCGGTGCATTCAAAACCTGTCTTTCCTAAGGAAATTCACCCTTTAGTGCTTCCTTTCATTCAAGATTTATATTCATCACTTCCTCCATCTTCACTTTCCTATTTGTTCTTCCTGACTCCATATAATTCCTTTGTTAAATTTCCTTTGCATTCAAAATTTTATCCACAATATATTGTTAAAGAACTTGAAAATTTTAAATAATGACTCAAACATCATTTCACACTAGGATTTAGCTCTAACATCATTAAAGTTTGATCTCCGTCATGCATGGTCTTATTCCACCTTCAACCTAGGACAACTATGGTACTAGCACACTTTCTGCAAAATATGATCCATTTTGGGTAGAGTGTAGTTGTCCTTCAGAGAGAATTTGTTCAAGTTTCTAAAATCAACACACATCCTTATTTCCATACTCTTTTTTCTACCAGGAAAAAAATTCGCAACCCACTTAGAGTATCTCAAAGGAATTATTATTTTTGCATCTAATAGTTTCCTTATCTCTTTTTCTATAATAGGTAGCAAAATTGGATTGGTTTTCCTATGTTTTTTCTTGAAAGGATTTGTTCCTGGATTTAGAGGGATATTGTGTTCAATTATTGATGTATCATAGGTATTTAAATCTTCATATTTCCATGCAAACACATCTATATGCTCTTTTGAATTTTTATATATCTTTGTTTTATTTCCTCAAGCAATATATTAGATAATTTGATATTCTTAGGTTCATTATCAGTGACAATATTTACTTCCTCCACATCCTCTTCTTTAGGATGAATCACATGCTTGTGGGGCACACAATTTTATCAAAAATATCTCTAAATGAACCAAACCTTTGGGTATGAATTTATTTTTCAATTGTACAATTTTATGATTGGCCACTTTGTTGTTTTATAACTTGATATATGATTCTTATTCCTTCGGACAGTGTATAATTTCATCTTCATCCTGTACTTGGTCAATGTATGTACTAGAAAATTCATCCACTAGTTCCAAAAATCTTTTGATTTATTGATCATCTTGAAACACTTGCCAATGTTTGATATTATCAGGGATTTATGGTCTGTAGATCATCTCTACTTCATGCTTAACTTTAATTTGTGTATGAGGATTAAAAGTACTTGCTGCAACTACTAATACATCATCTTTTTTATTCTCTTATCTAGGAACAAAAGTGATATTAAATGCATCAAAGAAATTATCAACCAAATCCCATACTGCATTACTATAAGCTCTCATTCTAGGATGTTTTGTTTAATAAATGCCTTTTATTTGTTGCACTATTAACTATGACTCTCCAAACACTGCAATATTATTTATTCCCATCCTTCTTGCAACCTCTGAACCTAGGATTAATGCTTCATATTCTGCCACATTGTTTGTGGTTTCAAAATTCAATTTAAATGACTGCATAAATTCTTCTTTACTTGGTGAGATGAGCACTACACCAGCTCGTGCCTCTTCTTTGGTGGAGGATCCATCAAAATACATATCCCAAATCTTCTCCTATGTAGGATTTGTATCTTTCATAGACATCAAAGGATACATATCTTTATCATAATCACTCCCTTCAATCAACATAAAACAACCCATATCCTCCTCAACAATGTATATTGGATAGTTTATAGGGTTTCTACCTTTAGTTAACACATATGCATATATAGCTTCCATGTACAGTCTTCTTGTCTCTCTTGAAAACAAAGGCATGGCAACATACTTCATATCCATATGCATGGTTCTAGATATCCTATTTGCACGTGTTCATGACAACATGTTATATCTTAGGGGAACCTTTTCTACCACAAAATCTAGAAAAGTAGTTTTATATGGGAGTTGTGCTAAGGTTACAACTACATATTTTATAATTCCAATACACTTCACTGGTTTGGAGGAAAAGATGTAAAGGTCATTATAAGGCTTAGTGATCTCCAATCCAAGTTGATCTATTATCACTTTAGGAATGATATTATGTGATGCTCCAGAGTCTAGCATACAATTGTATATAAATTTACCACGTAAACGCATTGTTATATAGAATGGAGGAGTATAGTAAGAGGGTTCATCATCGACAAAAGGCCCTAATTCAATTTCAGGACTTTCATCAACTACATTTATAACATCAGATTGATTGCTAGGATTATTTAACTTTAAATATTTCCCAATATGTTTCATATATGTAGGAGTCTTTGCAAGTTCAAACAGAGGTACACAACTCTTTAGTTTAGAAAGTTCATGTTCAAAATCAAAAGGTTGGTTGAGATTCTATGAATCTTTCTTTTATGGATTAGATATTTTAGGCTGAGGATTATCATATTTTGTTTGAGTAACATGAGGTGTAAAATTTACTCCTGTGGTAGGTGGAGAACTAGATTTATTTTCAACAGCAGTAGACTTTTAGACAGAACTTGGTTTATCATATTCTTTGACATCTTTAGTCTCTTTAGGAAGTTTCTTAGGGGTAGGAGCTTGAGGTTATCTTTCATATTAGTTTCTCAGCATAAGTATCTCTTTTGTGCATTTGTTTCATTTTGATAGGATTCTTCATACAAAAACCTTTCATACCCATTTTGAGTTATATGTATCACCTGATTATCATCATTCATCCAATTAATTCATTTAGTAGGTTCAATAAATTCTTCATCAGGAGGAAAATCTATGACATGATCTGCATCATTTGGCCTAATAGGAGGTTGTATAGGATGATCTTCATTCCTTCTTTCTCTATTTAGGATTTGAAGATTAAAAGGCCTTCTAAACTGATTTTGACTTCTTTGTCCAATTGCTTGAGGATTTATGTTCCAATTATTTCCTTCAGTCTCAAGTCTGGCCAAATTATTTGATAAAACTCTCAGCATTTTAGTTATTTCTTCTATCTTTTCCTCTTGATTTTCTTTATTCTTATTCTTGTTTGATGTTTCAGCATCTTTTTTAGGATTCTTCTTCTCAAAATATTGCTTATGCTTTAACTTTATTGCATCTCTCATGTTTCCTTATACATCCAAATCATCACCATGCATGTTTTCTAGGGTTGCAGATCTTCTTTCTCACAACATCATAGAAAAATCAGATTCATAATCCCCTGCATAAGTGAATTGGAAGCAACTTGTGAAGGTTTAAATTCATTTGGAATTCTATTATACAACTTATTAAATAGTTTATTAAATTCAGTTGTAGTTTCCCCATTCTTTTTCTTTAGGGATGAAAACTTAGAGAGGTACTATAAGTTATCTCTCCTCCCCCCCCACTATCTCTTAAAAGCTTGATGTAAATCATGCTAAGAGTTAATAGAACTAGTAGGTAAGGTTATGAACCATTTTATTACTTCTCCTTCTAGTGTTTGGACAAACAATATCTTATACACATTATTATCCTAAATCAGAAGGTTATCAATGAAATTTAGAAATGTATCCATGTGTTCTTCAACAAATATATATTTCTCTCCATCATATTTGTATAAATGATTTAGATAATGTTCATGCAAGCCATGCAAATTTAAAAGTAGGTTTAAAGTTACATATCTAGCTGCAATCCATGGGTTAATAGTTGGTGGTGGGCCTCCAAGGCCTCTTCCTACCATATTTGGAGTTTGTACAAAAAAATACTACAAAGGTGGGGTAAATGGAGGTCTCTAAGGTCATAAGAAAGAATCTGTATGTCAAGAAGTATTGGCTGAGTGAGATGCAGTTGAGAAATGTGGCTCAAGCACAAGATTCAAAGGAGTTCTTGGAATATTATGAAGCATTTCTTGATTATTTAGATCTTCAAATATTTCTTGATTTTCAGCTGAAGCAGAGATAAAAGGATAATTTAACAGTCGAATACCTCTTCCTTGAGGTGAACATATGTTTCTCCAATGTGTTCTTGAATATGGAAGGCTGATGAGATCCTTTGTCTAAGGATTTTCTCTAGTGTGCCACTTACCAAGATCCAGCTTGTTTAAGTATGGTCTCTAGGTTAAAAATTCAACCAATAACGTTTGATATGTTTCACGTTGTAGAGATTAGGTCTTTATAATGCCGTTCCCCAAGGAATTATATTCTTTAAATGTGTTCCCCATCAACGACACCATTTTTCATGTTAGTTCTAGAGTTGAACAAGATTGAAGATAGAACAAGCCCAGGAACGATGAGGCTCAAATTTTAACGATATTATATCTATTTATGAGTGTAAATTGGGGTTTGAGTCATTATTTGAAATGCTTAGGATATTTAACACGTTTTTTGAATAAAATAGTGAATGCAAAATAAAATTAAATAGAGGAATTTGATGGAGTCAGGAAGAACAAATAGGGAAATGAACAAATGTGAAGTGATGAAAAACAATATTGGGAATCAGGAAGCACCGATAGGTGAAATTCCTTAATAAATATAGGTTTCGAACATACTAAGTTGTTTGAAACATATTTCAGCAATTATTTACACTCCAGAAGGGATAACATGATATCTTTATATTTCTTGAACAGTAATACATTTCACAAATGAAAAATAGGAAGAAAAAATCCATATATCAAGAAACCACAATATGCATTAAAAATCATTACAAAACCAAATGAACTTTGAACTTCTACAATAACATCCAACATTTAATCATGAACAGAGTATATATGATTCTCAATGCAAATCAAATAATACTACACTCACTATCTCATGAATCCTCTCAGGGATATGATAGAAACATAATAGACAAACAACAAAGGTACAATATGAAAGACTTCATTTTATTAATCTTTGTCAAAAAATATTTACATGGAAAAAACATATACTTGTCTCAATGACATAGAAAGAATACTTCTAGTTCTAAAATTGGCAGTCATTTTCTCTCTGATTGAGCTACATTATATAGGTCTTTGAGGCTGTTAACACCTGTATTTTACAAAAAAGATGCACGACAGATGGGAGGTGAGATTTTGTTGATTAAATACTTTGGGCTAAGGATATGGTACAAAGGGGGCTTGATAATCTAAATAGTAGCCGACTCGGAAAAGGTCCTGAACCATGGTCTAAAAGGAGAAGCAAATCGATGGTTTATATCCTTTCCGCCATCCAGAACATACAAGCAAGATAAGGGAATTTCGGGCCTCTAACAACCTGCACACATCAAAGGTTTTAACATTGCTCAGAGCTGATCTACGGTCCATGTCAAATTCGCTGGCTGGAAGTGCAAGGTGGGTAAGGAAATGATGGATCAGCGGAATCGCATATAGTCCTCCTGATCCTACGGACGAGGATTGAAGACAGCATTGATCGACGGACGTGTTGGTTTCCGGAAAGGTAACGTGCACGCGCGATAACTTTTAGACCACCCAGCGTAAATGGATACGTGCTGCTCGATCCGACGGTTGGAGATCGCAGGATGGTGGATCGACGACGGAAAATGATTCCGGGTTGGAGACTTGCGCACCCGATAAACCCCCAGCACCCGGCGGAATATGGTACGTGGCGCAAGATCGGACGGTTGTTGAACGCCTGGCATCCCATCGACGGCCGAGAAGAATTCCGGAAGAAGAACTAGCACAGAGGATAATTCCGGATTACCTGGCGGAATCCGGTACGCGGCACTTGATCTGACGGTGTAGGAGCGATGGTGGATCACATCAACGGGCGAGGGTGATTCCGCTGAGCTAAGTTGCTCGGCGGATTAAGATGGAAGAGCCCAGCGGAATCGGTAAACGAAGCACGATCCGACGACCCACCCGCGAAGACAAAACAGATCTACGGCTGTGGACGACTCCGGAGCCCAAAGTCGCACGACGGTTAAAGCGAGGAGGCTCG